>JBCNJP010000016.1:3507911-3596664 GCA_039602395.1 Deinandra increscens subsp. villosa
TTCTCCTAAACACACATTATTGGTCAATCATTTGTTCTAAACGTAACTTCTTGGTTACATACACACCTTATGGGGACTCATTGGTCCCAACTGACCCTCATTTCTCCTAAACACACCTTATTGGGCCATCATTGGTCCTAAACACAACTTATTGGTTACATACACACCTTATTGGGACTCATTGGTCCCAACTGACCCTCATTTCCCCTAAACACACCTTATTGGGACATCATTTGTCCTAAACACAACTTATTGGTTACATACACACCTTATTGGGACTCATTGGTCCCAACTGACCCTCATTTCCCCTAAACACACCTTTTTAGGCCATCATTGGTCCTAAACACAACTTATTGGTTACATACACACCTTATCGGGACTCATTGGTCCCAAGTGACCCTCATTTCCCCTAAACACACCTTATTGGGACTCATTGGTCCCAATTGGCCCTCATTGCCCATAAACACACCTTATTGGGCCATCATTGGTTATAAACATGCTTATTGGTTAAATACACACCTTATCGGGACTCATTGGTCACAAGTGGCCCTCATTGCCTCTAAACACACCTTATTGGGTCATCATTGGTTCTAAACATGTTTATTGGGCCATCATTGGTCCTAAACACAACTTATTGGTTACATACACACCTTATCGGGACTCATTGGTCCTAAATGACCCTCATTTCGCCTAAACACACCTTATTGGGACTCATTGGTCCCAACTGACCCTCATTTCCCTTAAACACACTTTTTTGGACCATCATTGGTCCTAAACACAATTTATTGGTTAGATACACACCTTATCGGGACTCATTGGTCCCAACTGACCCTCATTTCCCCTAAACACACCTTATAGGGACTCATTGGTCCAAACTGACCCTCATTTCTCCTAAACACACTTTATTGGACCATCATTAGTCCTAAACACAACTAATTGGTTAGATACACACCTTATCGGGACTCATTGGTCCTAACTGACCCTTATTTCCCCTAAACACACCTTATTGGGCCATCATTGGTCCTAAACATGATTTATTGGTTGCATACACACCTTATCGGGAATCATTGGTCCTTACTGACCCTCATTTCTCCTAAACACACATTATTAGTCAATCATTTGTTCTAAACGTAACTTCTTGGTTACATACACACCTTATGGGGACTCATTGGTCCCAACTGACCCTCATTTCTCCTAAACACACCTTATTGGGCCATCATTGGTCCTAAACACAACTTATTGGTTACATACACACCTTATTGGGACTCATTGGTCCCAACTGACCCTCATTTCCCCTAAACACACCTTATTGGGACTCATTTGTCCCAACTGACCCTCATTTCCCCTAAACACACCTTTTTAGGCCATCATTGGTCCTAAACACAACTTATTGGTTACATACACACCTTATCGGGACTCATTGGTCCCAAGTGACCCTCATTTCCCCTAAACACACCTTATTGGGACTCATTGGTCCCAATTGGCCCTCATTGCCCATAAACACACCTTATTGGGCCATCATTGGTTATAAACATGCTTATTGGTTAAATACACACCTTATCGGGACTCATTGGTCACAAGTGGCCCTCATTGCCTCTAAACACACCTTATTGGGTCATCATTGGTTCTAAACATGTTTATTGGGCCATCATTGGTCCTAAACACAACTTATTGGTTACATACACACCTTATCGGGACTCATTGGTCCTAAATGACCCTCATTTCGCCTAAACACACCTTATTGGGACTCATTGGTCCCAACTGACCCTCATTTCCCTTAAACACACTTTTTTGGACCATCATTGGTCCTAAACACAATTTATTGGTTAGATACACACCTTATCGGGACTCATTGGTCCCAACTGACCCTCATTTCCCCTAAACACACCTTATAGGGACTCATTGGTCCAAACTGACCCTCATTTCTCCTAAACACACTTTATTGGACCATCATTAGTCCTAAACACAACTAATTGGTTAGATACACACCTTATCGGGACTCATTGGTCCTAACTGACCCTTATTTCCCCTAAACACACCTTATTGGGCCATCATTGGTCCTAAACATGTTTATTGGTTGCATACACACCTTATCGGGAATCATTGGTCCTTACTGACCCTCATTTCTCCTAAACACACATTATTGGTCAATCATTTGTTCTAAACGTAACTTCTTGGTTACATACACACCTTATGGGGACTCATTGGTCCCAACTGACCCTCATTTCTCCTAAACACACCTTATTGGGCCATCATTGGTCCTAAACACAACTTATTGGTTACATACACACCTTATTGGGACTCATTGGTCCCAACTGACCCTCATTTCCCCTAAACACACCTTATTGGGACATCATTTGTCCTAAACACAACTTATTGGTTACATACACACCTTATTGGGACTCATTGGTCCCAACTGACCCTCATTTCCCCTAAACACACCTTTTTAGGCCATCATTGGTCCTAAACACAACTTATTGGTTACATACACACCTTATCGGGACTCATTGGTCCCAAGTGACCCTCATTTCCCCTAAACACACCTTATTGGGACTCATTGGTCCCAATTGGCCCTCATTGCCCATAAACACACCTTATTGGGCCATCATTGGTTATAAACATGCTTATTGGTTAAATACACACCTTATCGGGACTCATTGGTCACAAGTGGCCCTCATTGCCTCTAAACACACCTTATTGGGTCATCATTGGTTCTAAACATGTTTATTGGGCCATCATTGGTCCTAAACACAACTTATTGGTTACATACACACCTTATCGGGACTCATTGGTCCTAAATGACCCTCATTTCGCCTAAACACACCTTATTGGGACTCATTGGTCCCAACTGACCCTCATTTCCCTTAAACACACTTTTTTGGACCATCATTGGTCCTAAACACAATTTATTGGTTAGATACACACCTTATCGGGACTCATTGGTCCCAACTGACCCTCATTTCCCCTAAACACACCTTATAGGGACTCATTGGTCCAAACTGACCCTCATTTCTCCTAAACACACTTTATTGGACCATCATTAGTCCTAAACACAACTAATTGGTTAGATACACACCTTATCGGGACTCATTGGTCCTAACTGACCCTTATTTCCCCTAAACACACCTTATTGGGCCATCATTGGTCCTAAACATGTTTATTGGTTGCATACACACCTTATCGGGAATCATTGGTCCTTACTGACCCTCATTTCTCCTAAACACACCTTATTGGGCCATCATTTGTCCTAAACGTAACTTATTGGTTACATACACACCTTATGGGGACTCATTGGTCTCAACTAACCCTCATTTCTCCTAAACACACCTTATTGGGCCATCATTGGTCCTAAACACAACTTATTGGTTACATACACACCTTATTGGGACTCATTGGTCCCAACTGACCCTCATTTCCCCTAAACACACCTTATTGGGACATCATTTGTCCTAAACACAACTTATTGGTTACATACACACCTTATTGGGACTCATTGGTCCCAACTGACCCTCATTTCCCCTAAACACACCTTTTTAGGCCATCATTGGTCCTAAACACAACTTATTGGTTACATACACACCTTATTGGGACTCATTGGTCCCAAGTGACCCTCATTTCCCCTAAACACACCTTATTGGGACTCATTGGTCCCAATTGGCCCTCATTGCCCATAAACACACCTTATTGGGCCATCATTGGTTATAAACATGCTTATTGGTTAAATACACACCTTATCGGGACTCATTGGTCACAAGTGGCCCTCATTGCCTCTAAACACACCTTATTGGGTCATCATTGGTTCTAAACATGTTTATTGGGCCATCATTGGTCCTAAACACAACTTATTGGTTACATACACACCTTATCGGGACTCATTGGTCCTAAATGACCCTCATTTCGCCTAAACACACCTTATTGGGACTCATTGGTCCCAACTGACCCTCATTTCCCTTAAACACACTTTTTTGGACCATCATTGGTCCTAAACACAATTTATTGGTTAGATACACACCTTATCGGGACTCATTGGTCCCAACTGACCCTCATTTCCCCTAAACACACCTTATAGGGACTCATTGGTCCAAACTGACCCTCATTTCTCCTAAACACACTTTATTGGACCATCATTAGTCCTAAACACAACTAATTGGTTAGATACACACCTTATCGGGACTCATTGGTCCTAACTGACCCTTATTTCCCCTAAACACACCTTATTGGGCCATCATTGGTCCTAAACATGTTTATTGGTTGCATACACACCTTATCGGGAATCATTGGTCCTTACTGACCCTCATTTCTCCTAAACACACATTATTGGTCAATCATTTGTTCTAAACGTAACTTCTTGGTTACATACACACCTTATGGGGACTCATTGGTCCCAACTGACCCTCATTTCTCCTAAACACACCTTATTGGGCCATCATTGGTCCTAAACACAACTTATTGGTTACATACACACCTTATTGGGACTCATTGGTCCCAACTGACCCTCATTTCCCCTAAACACACCTTATTGGGACATCATTTGTCCTAAACACAACTTATTGGTTACATACACACCTTATTGGGACTCATTGGTCCCAACTGACCCTCATTTCCCCTAAACACACCTTTTTAGGCCATCATTGGTCCTAAACACAACTTATTGGTTACATACACACCTTATCGGGACTCATTGGTCCCAAGTGACCCTCATTTCCCCTAAACACACCTTATTGGGACTCATTGGTCCCAATTGGCCCTGCTCATTGCCCATAAACACACCTTATTGGGCCATCATTGGTTATAAACATGCTTATTGGTTAAATACACACCTTATCGGGACTCATTGGTCACAAGTGGCCCTCATTGCCTCTAAACACACCTTATTGGGTCATCATTGGTTCTAAACATGTTTATTGGGCCATCATTGGTCCTAAACACAACTTATTGGTTACATACACACCTTATCGGGACTCATTGGTCCTAAATGACCCTCATTTCGCCTAAACACACCTTATTGGGACTCATTGGTCCCAACTGACCCTCATTTCCCTTAAACACACTTTTTTGGACCATCATTGGTCCTAAACACAATTTATTGGTTAGATACACACCTTATCGGGACTCATTGGTCCCAACTGACCCTCATTTCCCCTAAACACACCTTATAGGGACTCATTGGTCCAAACTGACCCTCATTTCTCCTAAACACACTTTATTGGACCATCATTAGTCCTAAACACAACTAATTGGTTAGATACACACCTTATCGGGACTCATTGGTCCTAACTGACCCTTATTTCCCCTAAACACACCTTATTGGGCCATCATTGGTCCTAAACATGTTTATTGGTTGCATACACACCTTATCGGGAATCATTGGTCCTTACTGACCCTCATTTCTCCTAAACACACATTATTAGTCAATCATTTGTTCTAAACGTAACTTCTTGGTTACATACACACCTTATGGGGACTCATTGGTCCCAACTGACCCTCATTTCTCCTAAACACACCTTATTGGGCCATCATTGGTCCTAAACACAACTTATTGGTTACATACACACCTTATTGGGACTCATTGGTCCCAACTGACCCTCATTTCCCCTAAACACACCTTATTGGGACTCATTTGTCCTAAACACAACTTATTGGTTACATACACACCTTATTGGGACTCATTGGTCCCAACTGACCCTCATTTCCCCTAAACACACCTTTTTAGGCCATCATTGGTCCTAAACACAACTTATTGGTTACATACACACCTTATCGGGACTCATTGGTCCCAAGTGACCCTCATTTCCCCTAAACACACCTTATTGGGACTCATTGGTCCCAATTGGCCCTCATTGCCCATAAACACACCTTATTGGGCCATCATTGGTTATAAACATGCTTATTGGTTAAATACACACCTTATCGGGACTCATTGGTCACAAGTGGCCCTCATTGCCTCTAAACACACCTTATTGGGTCATCATTGGTTCTAAACATGTTTATTGGGCCATCATTGGTCCTAAACACAACTTATTGGTTACATACACACCTTATCGGGACTCATTGGTCCTAAATGACCCTCATTTCGCCTAAACACACCTTATTGGGACTCATTGGTCCCAACTGACCCTCATTTCCCTTAAACACACTTTTTTGGACCATCATTGGTCCTAAACACAATTTATTGGTTAGATACACACCTTATCGGGACTCATTGGTCCCAACTGACCCTCATTTCCCCTAAACACACCTTATAGGGACTCATTGGTCCAAACTGACCCTCATTTCTCCTAAACACACTTTATTGGACCATCATTAGTCCTAAACACAACTAATTGGTTAGATACACACCTTATCGGGACTCATTGGTCCTAACTGACCCTTATTTCCCCTAAACACACCTTATTGGGCCATCATTGGTCCTAAACATGTTTATTGGTTGCATACACACCTTATCGGGAATCATTGGTCCTTACTGACCCTCATTTCTCCTAAACACACATTATTGGTCAATCATTTGTTCTAAACGTAACTTCTTGGTTACATACACACCTTATGGGGACTCATTGGTCCCAACTGACCCTCATTTCTCCTAAACACACCTTATTGGGCCATCATTGGTCCTAAACACAACTTATTGGTTACATACACACCTTACTGGGACTCATTGGTCCCAACTGACCCTCATTTCCCCTAAACACACCTTATTGGGACATCATTTGTCCTAAACACAACTTATTGGTTACATACACACCTTATTGGGACTCATTGGTCCCAACTGACCCTCATTTCCCCTAAACACACCTTTTTAGGCCATCATTGGTCCTAAACACAACTTATTGGTTACATACACACCTTATCGGGACTCATTGGTCCCAAGTGACCCTCATTTCCCCTAAACACACCTTATTGGGACTCATTGGTCCCAATTGGCCCTTCATTGCCCATAAACACACCTTATTGGGCCATCATTGGTTATAAACATGCTTATTGGTTAAATACACACCTTATCGGGACTCATTGGTCACAAGTGGCCCTCATTGCCTCTAAACACACCTTATTGGGTCATCATTGGTTCTAAACATGTTTATTGGGCCATCATTGGTCCTAAACACAACTTATTGGTTACATACACACCTTATCGGGACTCATTGGTCCTAAATGACCCTCATTTCGCCTAAACACACCTTATTGGGACTCATTGGTCCCAACTGACCCTCATTTCCCTTAAACACACTTTTTTGGACCATCATTGGTCCTAAACACAATTTATTGGTTAGATACACACCTTATCGGGACTCATTGGTCCCAACTGACCCTCATTTCCCCTAAACACACCTTATAGGGACTCATTGGTCCAAACTGACCCTCATTGTCTCCTAAACACACTTTATTGGACCATCATTAGTCCTAAACACAACTAATTGGTTAGATACACACCTTATCGGGACTCATTGGTCCTAACTGACCCTTATTTCCCCTAAACACACCTTATTGGGCCATCATTGGTCCTAAACATGTTTATTGGTTGCATACACACCTTATCGGGAATCATTGGTCCTTACTGACCCTCATTTCTCCTAAACACACCTTATTGGGCCATCATTTGTCCTAAACGTAACTTATTGGTTACATACACACCTTATGGGGACTCATTGGTCCCAACTGACCCTCATTTCTCCTAAACACACCTTATTGGGCCATCATTGGTCCTAAACACAACTTATTGGTTACATACACACCTTATTGGGACTCATTGGTCCCAACTGACCCTCATTTCCCCTAAACACACCTTATTGGGCCATCATTGGTCCTAAACACAACTTATTGGTTACATACACACCTTATTGGGACTCATTGGTCCCAACTGACCCTCATTTCCCCTAAACACACCTTATTAGGCCATCATTGGTCCTAAACACAACTTATTGGTTACATACACACCTTATTGGGACTCATTGGTCCCAAGTGACCCTCATTTCCCCTAAACACACCTTATTGGGACTCATTGGTCCCATATTGGACACACTTGCATTGGTCCCAACTAAACACACCTTATTGGGCCATCATTGGTCCTAAACATGACTTATTGGTTATATACACACCTTATTGGGACTCATTGGTCCCAACTGACCCTCATTGCCCTCTAAACACACCTTATTGGGTCATCATTGGTCCTAAACATAGTTTATTGGGCCATCATTGCACACCTAAACACGGACTCATTGGTCCCAACTAAACACACCTTATTGGGCCATCATTGGTCCTAAACACAACTTATTTGGCTTATATACACACCTTATTGGGACTCATTGGTCCCAACTGACCCTCATTTCCCTTAAACACACTTTATTGGGCCATCATTGGTCCTAAACACAATTTATTGGTTAGATACACACCTTATCGGGACTAGTTGGTCCCCGCTCGCCTGATTTCCCCCTAAACACACCTTATAGGGACTCATTTGGTCCAAACTGACCCTCATTTCTCCTAAACACACTTTATTGGACCATCATTAGTCCTAAACACAACTAATTGGTTAGATATGAACACCATATATTTTACCTCCTTTTTTTTCCGCCCTTAAATGAATCTCAGGAACACAAGTGTGTTTCTATTTCCTTCCAATTTCTTTCTTTTCTCTTGTTAAGTAAACTCGGAAACAGGGTGTAAGGTATTTTAGTTGTTACTGTAATCTACTAAACAATAAAAATAAATTGAAGAGCATAATTAAAATTAAAAGTTAACCCACTTGAATATTGAGTGACGTGTCTTTCTTTTTACGTTTTCTTTAACGAGACCGGCCCCTACGAACCTCCTCTTGAAACCTCAAACAAATCCCATCACATCATAGCCCCACTTTCTGTCTTCTTCAAAAGAGACGTTTTTTCAAGATAGACCAAACAAGTTACTGTTAATTTTGTCAAACCATAAAGGTATATTTTTTAAAAAAAAAATTTGAACGACGAATATTACTAAAAAAACTCTAGCAATAAGCTAGATTACAAGACGTAAGGGATGAAAATGAAATTACTCTAATTCACCCAATCTAAGCACTCAAACTTACTTCTATTTTTAATCCAAGAGAACGATAAGGTTTTAATGTCTCCAAAAAAATATCCATAAACAACAAAATATGTGCGAAAAATCCCGTATACGACCTTCCAATGCATTTTTTCTTAATTATAAGAATAAATGATTATTTTATATGAATGTAATAGTTAATTATCAAAAGGACAAAACCTATGTATTCAGGGGCGGCCCCGAGCATGGGCAAGGTGGGCGACCGCTCAGGCCGTTTTTCTGAGGGCCCAAAATTTTTAATTTCTTATGTTTTTATCTGATATATATATCATTTTGTTACAAATTTTTACACAACACAATGCAGATCAGTTGGCAAAGTCCGTAATTGTTAAAGCTTAGGCGCGTCGCGTGTAGGAAACAAGAAACCTAGGGTGGATCCTTGGGGCTCAACATTTTTATAGAATATAATCCAGAACCGACTTTTAGTATAATTAATGTAAATAACAAGTTTCGAAGACCTGTGACCTTAACATACATAAAGATTTTAAGGAGTTAGTAACTATCAATTGAATAAACATGGGATATTATTAGATTAATTAATGACATGAATTATATGTAATAATATTCAATAGATATATTAAAACTATAAAATTCAAAAGGAAAATTGGATTTAAATAATCCGAACTATCCACTGTTGGACAGGAATAATCCCAACTGGAAATATTCTTCCTGGCAATCCCAACTATTAATGTTGTTTTTCTTAATAATCCTTCCGTTAACTTTCTTAACGACCGTTAGTTTATGATGACGTGGAGTCCTAGTCACAAGGTAAAGGGGGTAAATTGTAAACTTCTAAACCTAAGGGTTTGTTTTGTAATTGTGGCAAAATGAGACTGAGAAAGAGAGAAGGGCGGCAGCCCGTCTACCCGCTGCTACTCCATCGTCTCCGGCGACTGTTTTGCCTGCAAATCCATCGACAAACGCTGCTACAGATCGACATAATACAGCATCTCGAAAGAGCCGAACATCCTCCACATCCTCGGCGGAAACCCTAACATTGTCCAGATCCATCGTCTCTACGAGGATGAGGATTACCTCTCACATGATTATCGACCTCTGTGACTCTCAGGACCTTTTTGACCGGATCTCGAAACGCGCCGGAGTTTTTCTGAGTCTGAAGCGGCTTCGGTTTTCTCGCCGTTGATTTCGTCGATTGGTTACTGTCATCGGTTAGGTATTGCGCATCGGGATGTTAAGCCGGATAATGTGTTGTTTTATTCGAGAGGGAATTCTGAAGCTCGCGGACTTTGGATCTGCGGAGTGGTTTGGGATGAACGAGCGCAGGACGATGACCGGAGTCGTCGGGACGCCGTACTATGTCGCGCCGGAGGTTTTGTCCGGTAAAACAGTCGCCGGAGACGATGGAAGTAGGCGTTTGTCGATGGATTTGCAGGCAAAACAGTCGCCGGAGACGATGGAGTAGCAGCGGTAGACAGGCTGCCGCCCTTCTCTCTTTCTCAGTCTCATTTTGCCACAATTACAAAACAAACCCTTAGGTTTAGAAGTTTACAATTTACCCCCTTTACCTTGTGACTAGGACTCCACGTCATCATAAACTAACGGTCGTTAAGAAAGTTAACGGAAGGATTATTAAGAAAAACAACATTAATAGTTGGGATTGCCAGGAAGAATATTTCCAGTTGGGATTATTCCTGTCCAACAGTGGATAGTTCGGATTATTTAAATCCAATTTTCCAATTCAAAATTATATTGTATATTAAATTATTTCATCTTTTAATTTCAGAGATTAAATATTTTTATATCAAATAATATATATGATTAAAAATCATGTGTTTGTCCCCTTTGCTTTTAACACGTTCGGGCACCTCGCGTCAGAGACTGCGGACACGCTCGGGCGGATCCAGAAGGTTATGCATGGACATATAGTGACTCCTAGAGCAAAGAAACTTGTTTTTATCCGTCTAGGTTTTGCTATTCAAAAAGGGCTTGCGGCGCAACTTGTTGCCCGCTTGCCCCGTATGTCGGACTGAGTTGTAACGTTTATTGTAGTAAAAAAATTTGTAATAAAAAAAAAAAGTTGGGTTCTTTATGGGCCTCATGGATGAATTTTAAGACCCAAACAAAATCATTATTCAGATTCATTGCCTGCTGCTCTTCATTCATCAAATCGCATGCTCTCTGTATTTATTCACCAAGGATTCAAAGATTAGGGTTTCTAATTTCTAAAAACCGGTACGAAATCCTGTTCTTCATTCACTACGGCTCGTCTTCTACACCTTCAGATTGTGATTCGCAGCTCTTTATCGGTCCGTTTCATCTTATTCTACCTAATTTTGTTCTTATCGCCTGTTTATTTGGTCGATTTTTCATATATTTGGTTTCGTCTCATTCTATCGTAGTCTTGAAGGGTTTTGGCATTACTGATTCAGCTGCTTTTGTTATCATTTGTAATGTTTTGATGATTTATGATAATCCAATCGCACTTGTATGTGTAATCTATTGATTTCATAGTTGATACTTTTATTTATTTAGGGCATTTTCTAGTTAGGGTTCCCCTTTTGTTTGTCTGAAGGTTAGAATCTGTTGACTTGTAGATTTATTGATTGAAAATTGATACCTAAACCACCATGAGAAGAGGAATGCTGGTGTATAAGTCTGTTAGGGTTTTCCTTGAAGTTAACTTAATGATTTGATTTTTTACTGAAAACAATATTAATGAAAAAAAATAAAAAAAATTAAGGGTGGTTGTGAATCACATGTTTCATACACTTTTACCATTTGATTAATGACCTTTGAATGGAGATGATTGTTGCATATTGACAGCTCATGTTAGAAAATCATCAACTTGATGAAAGCAATGGTTTTGAGGGGGTTTATGCAACTAAATCTTAGGGTTAATTCAGAAGGTGTATGACTAATTTGAGTAATTTCGGAGGTGATTCTTGCATATGTACCATCTCTGTTAGAAAATGGTCAATAGACTTAATGGACGCATAGTTTTAGCTTTTAAAATGGTCTACGCAAATCAATCTTATCGTTAATTCAGAAGTTATTTTTTTACCATAGGTGTTTTTATATCTAATTAGCATGTCAAATAAAATAATGTGTTTCTTTTAGATGAAATCATTTTGGTGGTCTTATGAACTTAAGATATATATAATTTGGGAGAATTTCTATTTGTTTGACCCGTTTTCAATTTAGTCAACCTTTTCTATTTCACATGATTCACTCTATAGAGATAAAACATAACTTGAATTGAGCCGGTCATTACTCATTAGCAAGTAGCTCGAAAATGCCACAGCTAGTTATTTGTTTCTTTTTTGAGGGGTTTTAGTCAGAACTTCAGCAGTCAAATTTGTTTTCGTTCTTCATCCATTTTACAAGAAATAAAGCAAAAATACTGCCTTTCAACGTGTCTAGATTATTTCACGTGTTTGCAGATTCGCGTTATAGAAAATGCCCAAAAAGAGATCATCTAAGACATCCAAACCAGGGTTACAAGACCCTAATGTAGCTAGTTGGGACATGTCGAAAAAGACCCCATCCAAACCATCGAAACCCACACCACAAAAACCAACCCGAGCAAAGGAGAAACCATCCTCTACATCACAAAGATACGGACAGGAAATCGATGATATCTTCTCTAAGAAAAGAAAGCAACCGGAGCAGCAGAAGACCGACAAGTTGAATAAAAATACAAGTAAAGATTTAAAAGATGATGAATCTGTACCCCGGCGGAAAAAGATGAGTAAATCTGGAGGTTCTAACGTGGATATGTTTGAAAATGGACAACAAGCTGGACCGAGGCGGAAAACTGCAGATGGGCTAACGATATACACTGAAGAGGAGTTGGGGTTCGGTAAGGCAGATGCTGGAGGTACCCCTTTATGTCCTTTTGATTGTGATTGTTGTGTCTGATCTTATTCTATAAAATGTTAAGTTTTATGTTAAAAGATAGTTTTGACTTTGTTTAATTCAATTTATTCTGCATCTATGCAATTTCAGTTAGTGTTTAAATTTGCTATTTCTACAACTATATGCAAACATAGTTTATCAAGTGTGACTTGACAGCTTTAAATTATCTATAGAAATATTTTTTCAATTTATTGATGCTGACAGTTAGGGCTGAGCAAGTCTCTGGTTAACCTGAAAATATCCAAAACCTTGATCTGATAAAAACCAAATCCGGACCGATATGTTGCGCTTTGGTTCCCTGACATTACGAAACCGGCCGCTCCAAATATAAATGAAAACATTTTAGCTGTGTGTTTACAGGCCTGTCACTCCTGAAAGAAATATATGATATGGGGATTTTATTATCGTTACAGTTACAATGGGTTTAACTAACTTATCGTCTCTGTTGTCATTATTACATTGTGTTCTAGAGTCCTTTTAATAGAAGTGAAAGGAATTGGAAAGAAAAATATTTGTTTTTCTCCTGTTTTCTAACGGCAGGAAGTGCAAGGAAGATTGTCAATAATCTTCTCTTCTAACTGTTGTCTCGAAATGAAAGAAAGTGAAAAGGAAGAAAAATATAAAATTTTATCATTTTACCCTTGTACTTTTAACCTCTTATAAAACCATATATCTAAACAAAATGGTATAATTGTAAAGTTGTTTCTTTCTCTTCTCTTCCTTTCAACTCATAAATTCTTTAGTTTATTTTCTTTTTTGAACTCTAAAACATGAATAAAAATATAAAATTAGATTTCTTCTCTCTTTTTTTCCTTCTGTTTATCAAACTTGGGAAAACATCATTACCGAGTGTAATGCTGGTTTTGCAGTCTACAACTTAGTTCTGCATGATGCTTTTGTGCATGTTTTCACCAATATACATCATTTACATAATATGTTTTCTTACATGTGTACCTAGAATATCAATTACCAGTCACTGTGGTAAAGGTGGTAACTATTTCCAGGCATAATCACTCGTGTCACACAATTGCTAGCTTGACCAGCATCATGTTAACCGGCGAACTGACAGAGATATGTTTTCCATCAAATAAAGGTTTCTGCTCTAAATACTAAATCTGTAGCCACTAACTGACCATCTATATAATCTACCATATAACTAAGCCAACATTATAACCTGCCTTTTATAAGTTGAATTCATATAATAATGTTACCTTATGTAGTTATGTGTGAAGAGGATAGACCTGATTTTCTCTAATCCAGATCTCCATGCGGACCTTTCTTGACCCACAAGAATGTCTCAACGTTATTGTGGTTCACCCCAAATCCTTTGGGGACCACGTAATAATCGAGAACTGATGGCCCTTGAAATCTGTTACGACACGTGTCATACATCCTCGCATTCTGCATGTGCCAAACAGATTTGGAGATGTATTGTATTGATATTCACGTATTTGGTTAAGAATATTAATAAATTATGATATTCGACATATATATAATTTTTCAAATATTATTTTCGTTATAATTTACCGTATATGAGTACCCCTTGAGTACTCCCCGCCTTGGCCACGAGTACTAAACTCCCCAGTCGACCGACCTGACAGCGCCTAACGACTTTTGCAACATTGACCCACAACTAACCATATTTCATAAAACTGTCAGACGTATATAAAGAAAAACACAAATCAAGAAACAAACCCATACTAATCTTTAAAGATCATTGCTATTGATTCAAAGTGTCAGATTAACAATCTTCATCCATCACAGTATCTAACCATTTCCAAAGTACTCAAATCCGATTTCACGGTGAGCCTAGAAGCATTATATTCGATTAAAGGCAGCTAAATATGAGTCATCTAGAGATAGAGATAGATACAGAAGCATGCATAACAATGGCCTCGGGTTAGGTTAATATTAACAATCATCGTCAGCGTGAGGAGGAGTATAAAATCCATTAAACCATCGACGACAAGTGCCGGCAACATCGCCCTGAGGCGATTATCAAGCATACACATATGTCAGGAGTGGCAAGGCAAAGGTTACCATAGGATGTACTGTTCGGCAACGGCGAAGTAACGCCAGCCGCCAAGACAACAACCAAAGCAGATCTGAACAATCTCCGACGCTACCATCATTAATGACAAGAAAAAATCGGCACAACACAAAGCATTCAAAACCAGTTTGAACCACTAATGAGCACAGGAACCACAAACAGAATCGGCGACGTAGGGTCAGACGTTGTCGGCGTCTACTTAGAACTCGGCGGCTGCGAAAACGCCACGCCACTACTAGAGGACCAGAGATCCGCTAAACGCGTGACATAAACCCTTGGCCGACGATTACATTTTTTCCAAAATTGGCCGATGAGAGAGGACGAAGAGAGAGGGAGAGCCTGCAAACTCAAACAGAGAGAGAAAGTGACGGGAGGATATAAAATCCTAGTTCTTAAAAGCTTGACTAATAAGCCAATGCGTGGCCAGTTCTACATTTAAACACATAAGAAAGGTTCAAGTAAGAAGTTTCATTAGTATAAGAAAGCTAAGAAACCATCTTAGCTGTTGGATCTTCTATCTAATTTAAAAAAGGAGGGATAATTTAGTCTTAGCCATCTTTGTTGACTTTTTATTAAGTTTCCTTATTTTTTTAAAAACTTTAATAACTTTTATATACGACATTATTTTTTTTTATAAAAAAATCACATCACAAAAATGAGCGTTTATTTTATCTTTAAAACGCGTACAATGTTGCTATATATAAAATTAAAAAATTACTCTTTCGATTTGACACAATGATCTGAATTTTTGACACAATGATTTGAACATTTTTCATATGACACAATAATCTGAACATGACACGGTGACGAGTATTTGACACAATGATCTTAACATTTTGACACAATGATCTGAACATGTTCAGATCATTGTGTCAAATTGAAAGAGTAAATTTTATAATCTTATATATAAAAACATTGTATGTGTTTTAAAGATTAAAAACACTCATTTCTATGGTGTAATTTTTTATTAAAATAACATCATATCTAAGGTGTTGTTTGTTTTTTACAAAAAACCTCTTCTAACCTCTTTTGTCTGCGCGGCGCAGACCACGCGCAGACATGTGGGTCTGCAGAGTGTTTGATTTCTCGCAGACGTTTTATTAAAAAACATCTGTCTGTCCTCTTCTTGGGGCAGACTTGGGTTTACCACTTCTAACCTCTTCTAGGTTTATTTTTCCCCCATCAAATACAAAACACATTAAAAAATTAAACCCTATCCACACTTCACTGTCAAGAACGACAGCCACACCTCACACCACCAGGAGCACCGTCGGCGAGCTCCACCGCCGCCGCCTTCCCCATCGACCACCGTATTCTCCACCGGCGTTGCCTTCCTTCTTCTCCCCTCCGCCGACCGTCGCTATGCTCCTCCCCTCCGCCGGCCGTCGCTCGGCTCCTCCCATCCGCCGACCGTCGCTCGGCTCCTCCATTCCGCCGGCAGTCGCTCAAACTCAAGGTATGCTCATCTCCACTTCTCTAGTTTCAATGATTTTGAGCAATACTGTTAGCTACCAGCCTACACATGGATTCCAAATTCAGTGGGTTACTCACGTGGGTATGCTCCTGTGAAGTTATTGTATTGTTTTTTTTTAATTTGTTAATACTCGAATTTGAGCAATATTGTTATCTGGTGATTGTATTGTTTTTTTTTTAATTTGTTAATACTCGAATTTGAGCAATATTGTTACCAGTGCTCTGTGAAGTTATTTGCTAATAATGATGAGTTTGAATATCTTTGTTGATTGATGATATTTTATTGGTTGAAACTCGGTTTAATCTTGTTAGGATTCTGTTTTATTTTGAAATTATTTGTGTGTGTTGTGTTATAGCAAGTATTAGATTAATAAAGATTGATTTGGTGGATTTAATAGCAAGTTCTTAACAGTCTGCAGAAGTTAAAAACAAACAATCTTCTTCTTACAGACTGTAGAGGTTTGGTCCACCTCTTCTTCTACAGATGTCTGCAGATGTGGTCCGCAGACTGCAGACATTTTACCTCTGAAAAAACAAAGAGCACCTAAGAGTTATGAAGGTTTTAAAAAATGAGAGAACTTGATAAAAAGTAAAAAATGTCCTTCCATTTTTTGTTTTTCTCACTAATTTTACACAAAAAAACTTTTGGGTCATAGATCTTCATTTAATTGAAGATCTAACGGTTGAAATGACTTCTTAGCCTTCTTATCCTAATAATACTTCTTACAATAACCTATCTCTACTAAATTATACAACTATAAGCCACAACATATTAAGGAACGAAAGTCACACGTAAAGGAAGACACTTGTACTAAAGGTTGGGATACTTGTACATGTACCACATTAGGAACTTGTAATGTAGCTTGATACCAGCACTTTTAGCTTCTAGATGTATAATAATGAAAAGATATGAAAGAAGAATAATATGTGAAAAGATTTTATAAAAATTTTAAATTTAAAGATATTGTTTTTAATAAAAATCTAGAGTAAATTACGACAATCGTCCCTGCGGTTTCACATATTATTCTTCATTCATATCATTTTCTTATTATACATGTTTTTCATCTTGCGTTCCTAGGAATCATTTATTACAACTATGGTTCAGAACCTTTCCAATTTGTTACGGCTTTGGTCTCTAGCCCTAACGATCGTAAAAATTTACTTTAAGGATTTCCGTAATTTAGTAGTGAAAGTGATTGGGTGATTTAAATAGTGATAACATATGTGTGAGAGAGAGGATGAGGCGGAATTAGGGGCGAAGAGAGGCGATGGAGTTTGGTAGGGAGGGTTTGATTGATGCCAACGACGGCGTTGCGCTGCAGGAACGAGCTGCCGACTGCAAAAGGTCCGACGATGGGTTAACAAAATTGGGTTCGATGGTTCCAAATTCTTAATATTTAACAAAAGGTTCGATGGTTCCAAATTCTTTATGTGAAGTTTTCTTTGGTAAATCAAAATCGGGTTTGTTGGAAGGTGGTGTGGTGTGGTGTTAGGAGTAATGTTATTAAATTGGTTTTTTAGTTGAACCGGAAAATCTTTTGGGACCGATTCGACCGGTCGGACCGGTTAGGGGATATATATATATATTTTTATAAAAATGTTAATAAATTTGTATACCACAACGAAAATAGTTAAAATACAATGATAATCCACTAAAAAATAATACCAAATAGGTATTTCATAAGAATATATAAGTTTTAAACTTTAAAAAATAATAAAAAATAACAATAAATTTTAATATATATTTTTTAAATGTCAGAGAACCGGTTGAACCGGAAAAAACCGGAAAACCGTCCGGTTTAAAGCGGTCCGGTTATGTCCAAAAAACAGGGAATTAAAAAAGATATGATGATTGGTTGGCGGTTGAACCGGACCGGTTGAACCGGTTTTTAAAACATTGGTTAGGAGGAAGGTTAGAAGATGAAATCAGCGGGCCCTCCTCAAATGTAGGTTAGGAAGATGAGGGGTAGAATCGTAATTTTCTATTTTCTTTTGTATTTTGTATTTTTAACACATGGGTATAATCGTCATTTTAAAAAGTTAACAGAAACTTTTTAACAGCCGTTGGCATCAGGAACCAAAGCCGTAACAAATTGAAAAAGTTATGAACCATGACCCGTAGTACACAATTTCTAAGGACGGAAAATGAAAAACGTACAAATCAAATGAACGATTGCCGTAAATGCATAAATCTGTAAATCCGTAAATCCGTAATTTACTCTGAAATTTATAGTTACATTATTGTGTAGTCGGTTGGGTTTAGTTGGGATAGAGAAAGAAAGAAACAATTTGAGTTGGGGGACGAGTCCGTACCTGCCAACTTTGAACTTGTAAAGTCAAAATTGAATACCAATAAATCGAGCGACTGATTTTCAGCCACGAAGCAAATCGCCATACATGATGACAAGTGCCGATAACATTGCCCTGAGGCGATTATCAGGCGTACACATATGTCAGGAGTGGCAAGGCAAAGGTTACCATAGGATGTACTGTTCGGCAACGGCGAAGTAACGCCAGCCGCGAAGACAATAACCAAAGCAGATCTGAACAATCTCCGACGCTACCATCATTAATGACAAGAAAAAATCGGCACAACACAAAGCATTCAAAACCAGTTTGAACCACCAATGAACACAGGAACCACAAACAGAATCGGCGACGTAGGGTCAGACGTTGTCGGCGTCTACTTAGAACTCGGCGGCTGCGAAAACGCCACGCCACCACTAGAGGAACATAGATCTGCTAAACGCGTGACAGAAACCCTTGGCCGACGATTACATTTTTTCCAAAATCGGGCGATGAGAGAGGACGAAGAGAGAGGGAAAGCCTGCAAACTCAAACAGAGAGAGAAAGTGACGGGAGGATATAATCCTAGTTCTTAAAAGCTTGACTAATAAGCCAATGCGTGGCCAGTTCTACATTTAAACACATACGAAAGGTTCAAGTAAGAAGTTTCATACGAAAGGTTCAAGTAAGAAGTTTCATTAGTATAAGAAGGCTAATAAACCATCTTAGCCGTTGGATCTTCTATCTAATTAAAAAAAGGAGGGACAATTTAGTCGTAGCCATCTTTGTTGACTTTTTATTAAGTTTCCTTATTTTTTTAAAACTTTAATAACTTTTACATGCGACATTATTTAAAAAAGAAATTACACTATAAAAACGAGCGTTTATTTTATCTTTAAAATGCGTACAGTGTTGCTATACATAAAATTAAAAAGTTACTCTTTCGATTTGACACAATGATCTGAGTTTTTGACACAATGATTTTAACATTTTTGACATAATATGACACAATGATCTGAACATGACACGGTGACGAGTATTTGACACAATGATCTGAACATTTTTATACAATGATCTGAACATGTTCATATCATTGTGTCAAATTGAAGGAGTAAATTGTATTAATCTTATATATAAAAACGTTGTATGCGTTTTAAAGATTAAAAACGCTCATTTTTATGGTGTAATTTTTTATTAAAATAACATCATATCTAAGAGTTATGAAGGTTTAAAAAATGGGAGAACTTGATAAAAAGTCAAAAATGTTCTTCCATCTTTTGTTTTTCTCTCTAATCTACATAGAAAATTTTTGGGTCATAGATCTTCATTTAATTAAAGATCTAATGATTAACATGACTTTTTAGCCTTCTTATCCTAATAATACTTCTTACAATAACCTATCTCTACTAAATTATACAACTATAAGCCACAACATATTAAGGAACCTGATAAAAGTCTAAAATGTCCTTCCATTTTTTGTTTTTCTCACTAATTTTACACAAAAAAAACTTTTGGGTCATAGATCTTCGTTTGATTGAAGATCTAACAGTTGAAATGACTTCTTAGCCTTCTTATCCTAATAATACTTCTTACAATAACCTATCTCTACTAAATTATACAACTATAAGCCACAACATATTAAGGAACCTGAAAGTCACACATAAAGGAAGACACTTGTACTAAAGGTTGGGATACGTGTACATGTACCACATTAGGAACTTGTACATGTAGCTTGATACCAGCACTTTAAGCTTCTAGATGTATAATAATAAAAAGATATGAAAGAAGAATAATATGTGAAAAGATTTTATAAAAATTTTAACTTTAAAGATATTGTTTTTAATAAAAATCTAGAGTAAATTATGACAATCGTCCCTGCGGTTTCACATATTATTCTTCATTCATATCATTTTCTTATTATACATGTTTTTCATCTTTCGTTCCTAGGAATCATTTATTACAACTATGGTTCATAACCTTTCCAATTTGTTACGGCTTTGGTCTCTAGCCCTAACGATCGTAAAAATTTACTTTAAGGATTTCCGTAATTTAGTAGTGAAAGTGATTGGGTGATTTAAATAGTGATAACATATGTGTGAGAGAGGATGAGGCGGAATTAGGGGCGAAGAGAGGCGATGGAGTTTGGTAGGGAGGGTTTGATTGATGCCAACGACGGCGTTGCGCTGCAGGAACGAGCTGCCGGCTGCAAAAGGTCCGACGATGGGTTAACAAAATTGGGTTCGATGGTTCCAAATTCTTAATATTTAACAAAAGGTTCGATAGTTCCAAATTCTTTATGTGAAGTTTTCTTTGGTAAATCAAAATCGGGTTTGTTGGAAGGTGGTGTGGTGTAAGGTTAGGAGCACTGTTTTAAAAACTGGTTTTTTAGTTGAACTGGAAAATCTTTCGGGACCGGTTCGACTGGTCAGACCGGTTAGACCGGCCGGTTGAACCGGTTAGGGGATATATATATATTTTTTTATAAAAATGTTAATAAATTTGTACACCACAACGAAAATAGCTAAAATACAATGATAATCCACTAAAAAATAATACCAAATAGGTATTTCATAAGAAAATATAAGTTTTAAACTTTTAACATTAATAAAAATAACAATAAATTTTAATTTTTTTTAAATGTTAGAAAACCGGTTGAACCGGAAAAAACCGGAAAAAACCGGAAAACCGCCCGGTTTAAAACGGTCCGGTTATGTCCAAAAAACCAGAGATTAAAAAACCGATATGATGACCGGTTGGCGGTTGAATCGGTTGAACCAGTTTTTAAAACATTGGTTAGGAGGAAGGTTAGAAGATGAAATCAGCGGGCCCTCCTCAAATGTAGGTTAGAAAGATGAGGGATAGAATCATAATTTTCTATTTTCTTTTGTATTTTGTATTTTGTATTTTTAACACATGGGTATAATTGTCATTTTAAAAAGTTAACAAAATTTTTTTAACAGCCGTTGGCATCAGAAACCAAAGCCGTAACAAATTGAAAAAGTTCTGAACCACACCGTAGTAAAAATTCCTAAGGACGGAAAATGAAAAACGTACAAATCAAATGAACGATTGCCGTAAATGCATAAATCTGTAAATCCGTAAATCCGTAATTTACTCTGAAATTTATAGTTACATTATTGTGTAGTCGGTTGGGTTTAGTTGGGATCAATGTTTTAAAACCCGGGTCGAACCGGCCGGTTCAACCGGTTCGACCGGGGACCGGCCACCTTTCCGGTTCTTTAATGCCCGGTTTTTTGGGTTGAACCGACCCGCTTCGAACCGGCCGGTTTTTCGGTTTTTTCCGGTTCAACCGGTTTTTTCCGGTTCAACCGGTCCGGTTCAACCGGTTTTTTCCGGTTCAACCGGTTTTCTGATTTTTTTATTTTATTTTTTTTAACTTTTTTTTTTATTTTTTATTTTTTTTAAGTTTAAAACTTATAGTTTTCTTATGAAATACATATTTGATATTATTTTTGAGTGGATTATAATTGTATTTTAACTACTTTTTGTTGGGGTGTACAAGTTTATTAGCATTTTTATAAAAAAATATATATAAATCCCTTAGACCGGTTCAACCAGCCGGTCTAACCGGTCCGACCGGTCGAACCAGTCCCGGAAGGTTTTCCGGTTCAACTAAAAAACCGGTTTTTAAAACATTGGTTGGGATAGAGAAAGAAAGACAATTTCAGTTGGGGGACGCGTCCGTACCTGCCAACTTTGAACTTGTAAAGTCAAAATTGAATACCAATAAATCGAGCGACTGATTTTCAGCCACGAAGCAAATCGCCATACATGATGGATTCTTTAATCCCTCTACTATAATTAATTCCATGACTCTTTCTTCTTCATCCTATACTTAATCCCCAAAATCCTCAGAAAACCCTAATTTGATAGATTTCTCCCCCTTTTTGAAGCCTAACACTTTCCGATTCGATACAGTTTTGTAATCTCCACGCTATGGATGCAGCAATGAGTTCTTATACTCTCCCCGGGCTCAATATCTCAAAATCGAACGCCTCCAAATCCAGACACAAATTTTCTACGTAAGTTTGTGTTAGATCGTTGAGTTTTGTTTATGTGTTTTGATCAGGAAATTATCCTGAATCGTGTGGATCGTGTGCGGTTTATTTTATTGATGCTCAGGGATTGGATCAATCGAGTATGAAATGTATTTTTGGAATCGGACGATTGTTTGCCTTCGAAGGATTAAATTGATTGGATGTAAAATTTGGTTAGGGTTTTTAACATTTTAGGGGAAGCATGATACCTGATTAAAAGTTTTGTTGCGAATATTTGCGAATTGAAACCCTAGGTGTTTGATCAGAAACAAATTGATATACATCTTATCAAACTGGTTCGTCATTTTAACGAAGCTGACAGTTTCGAAATTTCGTCCATTTAGTGTATTATCTCATATGACATTTAGAGTGTTACAGACTAAAGAACAAAATAGTTAGTTATTTGACTTAAATTAGGTTAGTTTCTTCAGTTATTCGATCTAAGAGAAGGTTTTTTATATTATGATTGTAATATTTTTTCTGAAGATTAGGTTCATACAAGTTGATCCAACGGTATGCTGAACTGCTGATATGAAATCTAGGTTCATACAATTCTGCTGATCTGAATGACAAATACTTGACTTCTTTGCGATATTCATATGCACTGTTTGACTTTATCTGTTACCCTCCTTCTGTGAATATAGTTATTCAAAATAAGCACCTTTAAGACACCGTGAAGTTTTCATGGTTACAATGTTGATAGATTGACTATTTGAAGTTTTATTTTATTATCAACGTTAACTTCTTACATATTAACTTCTAGTTCCTACTTGCAGCCATGCATGTGAACTAACATGCCGATCATCTTCGAGCTCTAGTACAACTGGAAGTACCTTCCAGAAGTTGCAATTGGATACACTTGCTCAGAATAGAAATCTAGTTGGAAAAACCTTTTGCTCTGCAGGGGCATGGGTTCATCCTTTGAGCTCTACTGAATCTCATTCACACGTTGAAGAGGAAAAAGTTGGAGTACTTCTTTTGAATCTTGGAGGCCCAGAAACACTTCATGATGTTCAACCTTTTTTGTATAATCTATTTGCGGACCCGGTATGTTAGATAATTCCATTCAAGTATCAATTTGGTGCTAACTTAATTTCAATGCTTCTATTTTATTAATACTGTTGGTACATTGATACAGGATATCATTCGTCTCCCACGGTTGTTTAGGTTCCTTCAGCGACCCTTGGCACAACTCATTTCCACACTTCGGGCACCCAAAAGTAAAGAAGGGTATGCTTCAATTGGAGGTGGTTCACCTCTGAGAAAGATAACAGATGAGCAGGTAAGCTACATTATATGTGACTTATTAGAAATCTTGGTTTATTGCTATATATTTATCAGAAAAATTATAATGATTAATATTAATCTCCTTAACATTGTTGTTGGCTGCAGGCTGATGCTCTTAGATTGGCACTTGAAGCAAAGAAAGTTGCTGCTAATGTCTATGTTGCAATGCGTTACTGGCATCCATTTACTGAGGAAGCTGTTCAGCAGGCAAGTATTAAGTGTTAAATGGACAGACATTTTAACGATTCATAAAGTTTAACTTCTAAAATTGTAATTTATAAGATGGACCCAATGGGGTGACTAAGATCATTTCTCAAATTTACTTGTTTAAAATACTAATTACTAATGGTGATTCCGATTTATTAATCATGGCAGATGAAGAGGGACAAGATTCAGAAGCTTGTTGTGCTTCCTCTTTATCCTCAGTATTCTATTTCTACAACTGGTTCAAGTATTCGTGTTCTCCAAGACCTATTTAGGTAGAACGAAAATCAAATTTTCATTTTGCAAATCTAAAATTGGCCGTGTTGTTAAGTTATTTAAGTTCAGAAAATTTAATCTGAGTTATGGCCTGCAGAGAGGATAAGGTTTTGTCGGGACTTCCTGTTGCTATTATCCAGTCATGGTATCAACGTGGAGGATATGTCAAATCTATGGCTGATTTAATTGAGAAAGAATTGCAAAGTTTTGGTTCACCTGAGGAGGTTGGTTCATTTTCAGATTGCTTATGATACAGATCTTAACTCTGAATACAATTTTATAATTGTTGTTTTTATAATTAAATTTGTAGGTGATGATATTCTTCAGTGCCCATGGGGTACCAGTTACTTATGTTAGAGATGCTGGGGATCCATATAAAGATCAGATGGAGGACTGCATTTACTTAATCATGCAAGAACTCAAAGCTAGAGGAATCAACAATGACCACAAACTGGCTTATCAGGTCATCCATTGAACTCCTTATATTTTCAAGAATATCTTTTTTTTTTAGCTTTTTTTAGTAATTTATGTAACAGGAAGAGAAAAGACAAAATAATAAGCTGCTTATATGATAATTTGTTTATTATTTATGTCGGTTCTCAATTAGTCTCCTTTTTTACTTTTTGTATCAGAGTCGAGTTGGGCCCATTCAGTGGTTGAAACCATACACTGATGAAGTACTTGTTGACCTAGGCAAACAGGGTGTAAAGAGTCTCCTTGCGGTTCCTGTTAGGTACCTTCTTGAACAGAAACCTTTGCTAATTATCTATTCCTGTTTTTCTTTCCAAAGAAAAAATGTGCACCAACTATTGAACCTAATTTCTTTATCATTCTATTAAAAAAGATTTCCATTATTATTAAAGTGTTTCAGTCAGCCTGACCCAATAAACCTTACCATAAAATTACCCTTTTGACCCGTCACCAGGAACTCAACTCGCTCATTTATGTGTTTTGGTTTTGTGAATGTCCAGCTTTGTAAGCGAGCACATAGAGACACTCGAAGAAATAGATATGGAATACAAAGAGCTGGCCCTTGAATCCGGGATTGAAAACTGGGGCCGGGTCCCTGCTCTCGGTTGTACCTCCACCTTCATAACTGATTTGGCTGATGCGGTTATTGAAGCGTTACCTTCTGCTGCAGCAATGACAACGTCCACAACTGTTAGCGAGTCCAATAGTTCCAACCAGGATCCAGTCGGATATGCTATCAAGATGCTTTTAGGTTCGTTTTTAGCATTTATAATATTGCTGGCATTCCCTGCACTCAAAAATCAAAGTATCTAAGAGGGTTCACTGGATCGAAAACTAACGTCGATCACTTTTGAAGATAAAGGGTCAAATAAGTAGACGGCCCCAATATATATAGGGTGTTTTTTACATTTTACGAATGGAATTTGAGCGTTTTTTATTTTTTGGAAACCGAGACCCTGGTGACGAAGGTGTTCCAATGTGGAAACTGGAAACCTATCATCACAGATATGATTTCTATTTTTTTT
This sequence comes from Deinandra increscens subsp. villosa, assembly GCA_039602395.1. Classification (NCBI taxonomy): domain Eukaryota; kingdom Viridiplantae; phylum Streptophyta; class Magnoliopsida; order Asterales; family Asteraceae; genus Deinandra; species Deinandra increscens. The sequence goes on from JBCNJP010000016.1 coordinate 3,533,990, forward strand.
GAACATTTAATACGAGTTTTACCTGTAAAAGAGTTTGTTTATTCCAAGTGTTCATCTTTGGCTCGAGCACGTATAAATTTGGCTCAGTTCATGCTTTCAACAAGTCGATCTAGGATAGCTTACGAGTTGATTGAAGTATCGACTTTACTTGGTGAGTAAACTATTAATTAGGTGGACTTTTTAAATTGTGTTGATGGAGGATGTAGCATTATTAAAGTGTTGGAGCATAAATAAAATTTTTATAGTTAGGTTAGGTATTTATCTGCCTTTATGAATTATTACAGCGACTAATTAATTTAGAAAATAAAAGATTTAAAAATATTTTAATTTGATGATAAAAGGGATGTTAAACGAAGAGGGGGACCACAATGAGGACTTAGTCCTATAGGTGCATAAACCAGATTTTTAGATTGGTTTTGAAACCAAGTTGAATTAAGTTAAAGAAAGTGAAAGATTGCTCGAGGCGGTTTGAACTAGAAATCGAAACGAACATCTTTTATTACGAAAAGGAAAAAAAAAAATATAATGGAGGACACAAAAGATTATAGAAGTAAAAAAATAACAGTCAAACTCAAGTCTCGATCGAATAAGAACCAAAACACGATATAATTTGGATAACTTCCAATATAATATTATAAACAATAAAACTAATCAAATACAAATTGTGATCTACAAACCTCAACTTAGGTTCATATAAATAGGCTAACCAAAGTTGCTAGACTAAGGGGTTTAAATAGGCTAACCAAAGTTGCTAGACTAAGGGGTTGTTTGATAGATTCTAATTGGGTAAGAGCTGATTGAGTAAGGGTTGAATGAGTAAGAGCTTATTGAGTAAGCAACTTTGGTTGAAACTTGGGTGTTTAATAGTCGCTGAGCTGACTGGGTAATATATTAAAAACATTTAATAAAAATAATTTAAAATAAAATAAAAAAAGAAATTTTTAGTATATAATTAATTTATCACCAAAACAAATTTCTACAACCTTCAAATCCATCAAACCAAAATCATCGGCGACCAAACTTCCAATTTCACCGTCAAACTCAACTCCCTCGCCGTCGACGGTGACCCTTCAACCGGATTCACATTTCAATTGGTCCGTATATCTCGCTGGTATCTCCCTCTCTCTAATTCTCGCACATGAATTTTCATTAAATTCAAGTAATTTGTGAATGGTCATGAAAAATTAGGCAAGAACGACGAAGAACGGGGAGGAGTTGAGCGGCGGAGGAGGGTTCTTCGAGCGCCGGTGCGTGCGGCGAAGGAGGGATGAAGGTGGAGGACATGGAGGAGTTGAGCGGCGGAGGAGGGTTTTGGAGCACCGCTGCATGCAGTGGAGGAGGGTTCTTGAAAAACGCCGTTGCGGAGGAGGGTTCTTGAAAAACGCCGTTGCGGAGGAGGGTTCTTGAAAACCGTCGCTGTATTTGTTTTAGGGTTAGAGGATTAGTTCATTGACTCGGTCAGTGAAGAGAAATTAAATGATTTGGTCAGGGCTCACTGACTCGGTCAGAGCTGAGCTTTGACAATATCAAACGCCCTGACCACTTACCCGGTAAGTGGTCAGCTCTTACCGGACCGGGTAAGAGCTTATCAAACATCCCCTAAGACTAGGTATTATAATTTAATTAGGAAACTAAAACCAGTTTTACAGATTTGTTAACTTTGGTCCCCTAACTAACGGACTTGTGAATTTGGTCATGAAATTACCCCAACACAAACGCTCTAAGGATCGAACCTAAGAGCTAAAGGTTTATTACACGACTCTACTCAATACATCACTAACTTCTTTGTTAGTTGTGTTGAGTTTACTTATGTTATAACTTGTACTTTGTTAATATAGTTAATAATAATAGTAACTATAATTATATATATATATATATATATATATATATATATATTTTTTAATTTAATGTTAACTTTTATAAACTTAACCCTAAAAATATAGTAGACAAAAACAAGTATTTTAGTCCAATAATACTTAATCCTATGGGGTGGGCTTTCACCAAGGGTCTGCGTTGAGTTCATTACTCTTTGTTGTGGTAATGGACGAGCTGTCCAAGTCAAATCAAGAGGCAGTGCCGTGGTTAGGGTGTTCAGATTTCAAATCCGATTCGAATAACTCGAAATTCGGTTCGATTTGATTCGAAATGAGCAGTTAAAAATTCGGTTCGAAATTTCAAATTCGAATTCGATTCGATTCGATTCGAGGTCTAATATCGAATTTCGAATCGAATTAGAATTTGAGATTTTTAGTTCGATTCAATTCGAAATTCAAATTAGAAATAATTATATATATATATATATATATATATATATATAAATATAATATTCATAAAATATTTTGAATTAATTTAACTTAATATAATTCACGTCCTATTTCAAAAGTTTTAATATTTTAAATCTTTAAAATATCCCTTGAAAGTTAAAACGTTTTCCTATTCACGATTCCATTTCCTTATAAAATTTAAATTTTTTAGATGTTTATTAGTTTTATACTTATGTAGAGTTGTATTTTTTACTATGATAATTTAAGTTTTTAGTAGTTTTAAAAATTAAATTAAAACGTGTTTTTTTGGTTCAATTTGAAATGAGTTTATTCGGATTCGATTCGTATTTGACTCGTATTCGATTCGAATTCGAAAACTGAATACAAATCGAATCGAATTAGATTTTTTTTATTTCGAATTTGATTCGATTCGACGAATCTATTTCGAATTCGAATCGAAATTCGAATCCAGGTTTTAAAAATAGAAATTCGAATAATTCGATTCGAATTACTCGAGTATTCGAAGTTCGATTCGTTGAACACCCCTAGCCGTGGTGTATGCGTTTCTCTGATGATAATGTGCTTGTCGTGAAAAGTAACGGAAGTTTGAATGGAAAGCTTGAAGAGTGGAGAGCCGCTTTAGAATTTAAAAGTCTAAGGATTAGTCGTTCTAAGACAAACTACCTACACAGTGATTTTAGTGATGCAAACGACGTTGAGGATGTCCAGATACGCGTGGGTTGGAGTAGATGACGAGTGGCCACAAATGTCTTGTGCTATAAGGTTGTCGTCAGACCGGCGATGCTTTATGATTCTGAGTGTTGAGCTATCAAGAAGACATAGTTGTGCAAGCTGGGGGTAACTGAGATGAGGATGTTAAGGTGGATGAGTGGGCACACACGATTGGACAAAATAAGAAATGAAATATTTCAGGTACAATTAGCTGTTGCATGTATTTCAAAGAAGATTTGGGAGAGAAGATTAAGATGGTTTAGGCACATGAAGATGAGGCAATTAACTGCGCCGGTTATGGCAGTTAATTCCATCACTATTGAGGGGTGTAGGAGTGGCAGACCAAACTAACGTGGGACGAGCATATTAGACATGATTTGTTTGCACATCTAAGGATATGGTTGAGAATAGGTCATAATGAAGATGTATAATTAAGGCTAAGGATGCCTAGAGGAGGTTGGGTAGGATTGGCTAGGCATGCCACTTGTTTTTCTTGGCTTTTTACTGGTAGTTTCCTCATTCCTCTCGTAGTTGCATCTCGTTTCTGTCTTCTCGTAGCTATGTCTTCATGTGATTTAGAGTTAGAGTTTTCCCTAGAGCCAGCCCATCAATCATTTATGGTAGAGGTAAGATTGTCTACATTCCACACATACCCTACTAATAGTACTCTTTGTATTTGTGGTGAGACTTTACTAGGTATGGTTATTGTTAGTCCAAGAATCACTAAGATTTATAAGATTTAAGCATTGTTTGACAAATCAGCTATTATTGTTGTGTAAAAGGAACTTTTTTATTTGAAATTCTTTATAAAAATATACATAGTTCAAAAATCATATCAGAACTTATGTTCATTCAAGTCTTGATGTTGTTGCTTGATGATTATTTAACATACCAAGTTTTTAGTAAAGAAATGCTTACTTTGATGAAATTATTTTAGGGTACTAATCATTTTTAGAATCTAATTGATAATTTCGTGTAACATCATATGGTGGATTCATGTTTAAAATCATCTTTTGGTTTAAAGACCCTAAATGTTATGTTTATTTATATTTACTTTGGTGAAATAAGATCATGGTTAACATATATAATTCGGACCCATGACCAAGTTTGATGATATATTTTTCATAATGTACTATTTTGGTTGTAAAACATGTTAAACTTGGTATATATGAAACAAGTCATAAAATGGTTAAAAAAAGTCTATACACAAATTTATAACTGGATATTATGTTTAGTATTTTGATCAATATAAATTATATTGGTCATTTTATGATAATAAAATGCTATTTTGTTAAAAGAAATGCTAAACATAAAGAAGTGTTTCAAAACTTGTGATTTTTGACTTAAAATCACAAATTATGAGTTTTTGGTGAAAATGTTCATGACTAACATTATGATGAGCTTGAGGCTTGTTAAATGTATGTTTATAAACTACCAACAAATTTTTAAAATTCACGTTGAAGTCCAAAATGTTTTATGTTCAAAAACAAGATAATTGGGACCCGAAAATCCAATTTTCTAAATAGAACATTATGAAATTTTGGACATCATAAGGTTCTGATTCAAGACCTAAAATAAGGTCATTTTTAATAATAAAAAAGTTTCATGAAGTCCAAATTGAAAAATAATGTTTTAGAAAGAAACCGGACAAAAGCTTTGACTTCCGGCAATGCAAAAACCTTGATCGTTGACAAGTTTGGTTTCCACCGACAAACTTGGTAATTTAGAACTTAAAACTTAATTAAAAAAGCCTCCTAAACCTTTTACAAGTGTTTAAGAAACCCAAACTGTCATAAAAAGAGTCATAGACGTGAAACTAGCACCGTTACCGGGTTAACCGGCACTCAGAATTCTTATATTTTGAAATCATTATTTCATAAAAATAAATATATATGTTTTTGTGTATAAACATTTTACATGAAAAAAGTCAATAATACCGTGTATTGACGCATGGTAGAAAACGCGTTTCTCTTTGTTGTGGTAATGGACAAGTTGTCCAAGTCAATCCAGGAGACAGTGTCGTGGTGCATGCTTTTCGCTAGTGATATTGTGCTTGTCGCGAAAAGTAAAGGAAGCTTGAACGGAAAGTTGAGTGGAGATCTGCTTTAGAATCTAAGGTCTAAGGATTAGTCGTTCTAAGACCCACTACCTGCACGGTGATTTTAGCGGTCCAAACGACGTTTAGGATGTCCAGATTTCAACTGAAGGTCAGGTGGTTCCGACGATGACCAAATTTAAATATTTAGATTCATTTGTGCAAAACAACGAGGAGGACATTGATACAGATGTCGGGGGGGGGGGGGGGATGGTTTGGACACGTGAAGAGGAGGCAATTAAGGGCACCGGTTAGAGATGTTCAATCACTTTTGAGGGGCGTAGAGGGAGAGGCAGACCAAAACTGACGCGGGACGAGCGCATTATACATTATTTGTTTGCACCTCTACGGATATGGTCGAGAATTAGGGCTGTTCACGATCCGAACCGAACCGAACGGACCTTTGCTCGTGTTTGGTTCGTTTACAAACCGAACCGAACCGAACCGAACATTTTTTCAACCGATCCAAAATCGAACGAGCGACTTTCGATCCGAGTATTTTTTGAGCGATCACCGAGTAAATTCCGAGCGTCACAAAACAAAAAGGAAAGTGACGTGGGTGGTGATCTGACATAACACATTCATCATTGTTTCCAATTTTAACACATTTTTTCCAATAACTAACACACTAGTCTTGTTTATATTTTATTAGACCAACTAACACTAATATGAACTGATATAATTATAATGAATGCACTCTTTCTTTATTTTTTTTACCATTTTCCCTTTGTACATGTCCTCGATGTCTACAAAATTTGGATGTGCTTCAGAACTATTCTTTCGCTTTCCCTTTCTAGTTGCATCAACATCTTTACTTACGTTCTCCTCATTTTAGTTCATTAGCTAACTCAAAACTCTCTCCATCACTTAATTCAACATGAGAAGTCTCGATACCATTGGATTCTTTGTGAAAAGACATTTATATAAGAAAGAATTATACAAATATTAATAAAAACAATGACAATGAAGGAGGCTAGAGAGAATGGAAGCTACAAAGATGATAAACTAACATAATATTAAACTTACATCTAAAGTCAAATATTAAGTGCAAAGAATTTTTGGAATAATGGAAAATCTTAATTCCAATCCTAATTCCTTACGTAACAAAATTAAAATTGATAAAATAAATAATAAAAATATATAAAATAAATAAATAAATGTATATATATAAATTCGAGCGAGCATCGAGCGAGCGCACCTATGCTCATACTTGGTTCGTTTTACAAATCGAACCGAGCCGCTCGGTTCGTTATTAAAGCGAGCGACAATCGAACGAGCATTTTCCGGATATTTTTCGAGCGAGTTCAAACGAGTTTCGAGTTTCGAACTTTTTGGACAGCCCTATCGAGAATAGGTCGTGATGGAGACGTAGGATTAAGGCTAAGGATGCCTATAGGAGGTTGTGTAGGATCTCGCTTGGTGTTTCTTTTTTCTTTTTGCTTGGCTATACGTGCCACTTGTTTTTCTTGGCTTTTTACGGATAGTTTCCTCTCTTCTCTTTCCTCTCATTGTGTATTCATGTAGTTCAGAGGTAGCCTACCAAACCCTACTAATAGTACTCTATAGTAAGATTTTACTAGGTATGGTTGTTAGTAAAAAAATCACCAAGATTTATAAGATTAAAGCATTGCTTGAGAAATAAATCAGCTATTGTGGTTGTGTAAAAGAAGCTTTTATTTAGAATTCTTTTAGATGGATACAACGATTGAGCTGATGCTACATGACTTGCAAGTTATGAGTTTGAGGTATGGAAATAACCTCTTAAAAAAATATGATAGTGATGCATACATCTAGCTGACGGTGGTGATCACCAAGGTGATAGTGTGAGAACAGTACCACAGCCTTAGATAGACAGGCTGGTTAATAGATAATCAACCACAAACTAATTAAATTGCAAGTAGCAACTACCCCTGGTCAAGGTGTAAAAACACTTAAACAAAGTCCTCAGTTTCTATTCATCAAATTAAAAAGAGTAATATCCAAAAAATACGTAAAAATTATGAAATTTGGATGATCTGCAAAGATCCAACATGTTTGAAACATTGGTCCATGAATAAGGTAATCCACCCATTAACAAAATCATTAAGCAACCCATAAACATCCTCAGTATCAACTCTACTACAACCTACATTAAAAACATCACTTACTCTTAGTTCTGCTGTGGTGAGGCTTTGGGAACAGGTGGAGCCGCCTGAGATCCCGCTTCAGAAGAATAAGCCGGAGGAGCTTGATATCCACCACCGCCATATGCGGGTGGTGGCTGCTGCGCCCCATACCCAGGCTGGGTAGCAGGTGGTGCGCCATATGGTGGTTGGGCATATCCTGCAGCACCATAGTTAGTTGGTGGGGCGCCATATGGCGGTTGAGCATAGCCGGTGGCATTGGGCGACTGCCCGTTTGTAGGTTGGCTGACGGGCGGCTTTTGTGTCGGGGGAGGTCCATAACCACCATATCCAGAAGGCTGGCTTCCATACCCGGTTTGACCAGAGCCCTGAGGTGGATAGCTTGGATTTGGACCGGGCTGCTGACCGTAACCAGATTGAGGTGCGGATGTTGGAGGAGCTTGACCGGCATTATCAGTCTGAACCCCATACCCAGCAGTTTGACCCTCAGAGGTTTGACCCGCAGCTTGGTATCCAGATGTGGGATTACCATAACCAGGTTGTTGATAATATCCATCCTGGCCATAACCTTGACCTTGTTGACTGTAACCATAACTTGAGGTATCTGTAGAGCCTGGTCCACCAGGGGGTTGGGTTTGCTGACTTTGTTGCTGACCATAGTAATCATAACCACCGCCACCAGCTTGAGTCTGCTGAGCCGATGACTGGTCCCAGCCGGCGGCATATCCACCTCCATATGGCTGCTGGGGATAAGCAGGCTGACCAGGGTATGCACCAGGTTGTGAGTAGTAGCCATAACCACCCTGTTGCTGCATTTGTTGGCCAGGGGGTGCCCAACTTGTGGGTGGTTGAGCCTGATAACCTTGCTGAGAGTATCCACCGCCCATCGGATTTCTTGCACGATTCTGCACGATAATTAATTGATCATCTTCAATACACCAATAGCAGACATGGCTCACATGCAAATAGATATACATACCTCACTGATAACTTCATTAACCATTTGTTTTGCAGCCTCAATCTGATCACTTGATCCATCTATCTGTACAGTCCTCTCGGTTGATGTATCACCAGGGGGTGGGTGTAGCGGTATCACCTAATATGATGTGCAATGTATTCAAAAAGTTATAGTTTATGGACACTTTAGTTGTAAATTCCTAGGGTGAAAAGGTGATTTAAAGAACTATTAACAATAATTATGAATTTGAACAAACCTGAATACGAGCTCCTGTACTGGCTTGCATACTTTTTATCGTCTCTCCCCCTTTGCCAATAACAAGACCAACCTGTAAGCATATCCATGTTACATAATGTCATTTACCATTTACAGAACTGAATACCACTTGCAACAAAACTCTCAAAAGTTGAAATTTAATGTCAGCACATCATACCTTCTTTGTTGGAATTTTCATCACAAACTGTTCAGCTCCACCTGACTGGCCACTCACCCTTCTAGAAACTGTACCAGAACCTCCTGACTCAGCCTGTTTTACAGAAAACATAAGTTTGGGAATCTAAATGGTTGTATATTAGTAACAATATACATAAGCCTGGAGTGGGTCAGATAACAGATCAAAACAGATTCGGTTCGGTTCGAAACAGGCTCTAACCAAAATAAATACGGGTTGGAATGATTGGTTTTAGAACAGAAGCCTCAAATGGGTTTATCCACTATATTTATTTCATGGAGAATTGTGGGGACACCAGGCTGTGGTAATGGTTAGCTAGTTTTATAGGACTACAGAAGTAACCAATCTTGACCCACTGTATAATATATAACCTGAGTGGCCCAAATCAACAAGTTAATCTAACAAATATACTTGAATAAACAAATTTTCTAACAGAAATTACTCGAATCAAAACATTTAACTATTAACAGATATAACTATACACATTAGCATGGGTCTCTAAAAGAAAGAATGTAGGAAAACACCACAGGAAGATACTACTAAGATATCATTACTAAGAAAACAAAGTGCCAAAGTTTATAACATGTACAACCATATATATACCTCAGCAAGAACATCCTTAATCAACTGCTCAGCTTTTGCTATAGCATCGGCAGAACCTGAGATCTCAACGTCTCTAGTAAGTGAATGTGGATCTGCATCCATATCCCTGGTGATCTGGATCTTTGCTCCAGATTGCAGTTGAAGATACTTTATAGTTTCACCAGCCTTACCAATAATGACACCAACTTTACCATTTGGAATCTCGATTTTTTTGTTCGAGTTTGAATAGCCATAAGCAGAAGACATTGAAGGAGCAGCATATCCCAAATCTGCAGTGATTAAAACATATATTCTCAACACTACTTTTTTGTATTACATCATCAACACTTCAAATGAATCAATGATAACAGATTTGCAAGTTGCAACAGTTGAAAACGTTTAAACATCTCAGATTTGCAACAGTTCAAATAAGAGTTACAAATACATCTACAATTCAATAACAGATAGTAGATAGTAAGAACAAAATTCTCCATTATTCCATAAATTTTTTGCTATACCTAATCGTCTCCAACATAAAAAAAAAAACTTAAGTATCAAAATCAACAGTTTTAGCTTCACATTTCAAATCGTGAAATACAAAATTGAGAATTCCAATGTTAGATCACTCTCGGCAATTACTAACATAATCAGATACGGATATGCGTTAGTGAAATAAATCATATATTCTCAACACTACTTTTTTGTATTACATCATCAACACTTCAAATGAATCAATGATAACAGATTTGAAGGTTGCGACAGTTGAAAACGTTTGAACATCTCAGATTTGCAACAGTTCAAATGAGAGTTACAAATAAATCCACAATTCAATAACAGATAGTAGATAGTAAGAACAAAATTCTCCATTATTCCATATATTTTTTGCTATACCTAATCGTCTCCATCATTAAAAAAAGCTTAACAAGTATCAAAATCAACAGTTTTAGCTTCAAATTTCAAATCGTGAAATACAAAATTGAGAATTCCAATGTTAGATCACTCTCGGCAATTACTAACATAATCAGATACGGATATGCGTTAGTGAAATAAATCAAGCTAAAATCACAAATCACACAAACAATAACAGATATAATCAGTCAAAAAAAGCGAAAAAAACTCCAATCCAAATTTTCAAAGCAACAGAAACGAGATTCGAACCAGTAGGACCGGAGCTGAAATCTCTGTTATCACTCGAATCCCAACCGCCACCGCCGCCGCCGCCATCACTCTCGAACTTCGATCGCTTCGCCTCGGCGTTATTGAAGATACGAGCGGCGATCTCCTGAGCCTTCTGTTTAGCGAGCTGGATCTCGTCCATAGGTGGAGGCACGTTATTGTACGACGGAACGGAGTCAGGGGCGGAGAATCCGCTGACGCGACGGGCGGAGGACGGCGGACCTGGAGCTACGGCGTCTTCGTACTTGCGTTTGACGGTGGCGGAGTCGCCGCCGGATGGGTAATGGGCATCCTCAGCCATTTGTGAGGGAGTGTACGTAAAACCCTAGCTCAGGAATATTATACAGGCTGGAAACGCATTTGGGATCAAGTTATCGGGTCAAATATATAGTAAAGGGATCCTGGTTTTATTTTCAACCGTAAAATATCTATTTCGCGTACTTAAGAAAATATATATCATAAATTATATTTATTAGGGTTATAGAAAAATTCATCTGAAATTATTTTCTTCTTCATAGTTTTGTATTTATTGTATTAAACACTAAACATCTTGTATATATGGAATTTGTTAGTGTTGAAAAACACGTATAATAAAATTACTCGGTGCATATTAGGGGTTGTTTGATTGCATGGCTGACGCGGTTAAAATTACTGATCCGCTAACTCAGTCAGAGATTTTGATCGTTCAGACGTTTGATATGGATGCTTAAATTGAATTTTTGTGCATATTAGGGGTTGTTTGATTGCATGGCTGACGCGGTTAAAATTACTGATCCGCTAACTCAGTCAGAGATTTTGACCGTTCAGACGTTTGATATGGATGCTTAAATTGAATTTTTGAATGATAAGTTATCTACCCCAATAGTTACTCAACAAAATTACTTTAGATATGGATGTTTTGAATGTTAAACTAAATTTTGTCTAATTTAAACGTTTACATTTTGAATGTTTTTTTTTGTTGGTTAACCACTGTTTATTATTATTAACCAAATTACCAATACAAACAGACACGAATCAAGACACCAAACAAGGAAGACGGGCAAGAAGCTGCGCCGCCAACCCTTTCTAACGAATCCAAGACGCGTAAAAACAACGTTCATCGGCCTAGGGGACAAAACATTCCCGGACATAACTTTTTGGATACGACTAAGCGTGTCCACTGCTTTCGGAGCAAGGTAACCAAAAGTATCAAACGCGAAGGGAACAAACACATGTTGATTCTCGAGGCACGCTTTCTCGTGTTTGTTCACCTTCCCAGCCGCCGCCTGCCCAGCCCTGAACGTCCCGGGCCTCAGCCCTACCAGGGGAGAAACCCCAGTAAGGTCCACACAAGCATGTTTCCCTCTTTGCCACCCAAACACAAGGATATCAGCCGGGCGGAGTGCTGAACGCCCATCCAAGGGATCTGACAAAAAATTGACCGGGGCTTCCTTTTTAGCCGAAATCCCTGCTCTCTTGAAGATGTCGAACAGAACGTCCCGCACCACATCGTGTCGATACTTGAACCCGGTGAGCTCTTTACAGTGCACAACAGGCTCCCCAAACGCTCTCTTGAATGTTAAACCATTCTAAAATAACTTTTAATCTCTTCGAATCTGATTCGGATTTTGATTGGATTCGATTTTAATCTCATTCGAATTCGATTCGATTTGGATTCAGATTCAAATTCAGTTTTCGATTTTAAAAATCTGGATTCGAATTTGATTCTAACTCGTAAAGATAGCAGTGATTTAAAGTTTTGTATTAAACAGTTTATTTGTTTTAATATGTTGAATTTGTTGGTTAATTATGAAAATTATAAAAATAACATGAGATAGAATAAATAGAAGTCATGGCTAGCATGTTATAAATTATGAACATTGTTTCATTATATATTGTTACTCGTTGGATAAAACCTTCACACCCCACATCCGTAACCATAATCACACTGATTGTGCAACGCCCCTACCGACACTGACACCCCACCGGCACGGTGTTCTACGCCCCTAACCGGTGACATGGCTCACGCTCTTCCTCACCCACGTTGCACTACATACGCATGCCCTTACTCTAGGGACAAATAATATCCCGTTGCAGGTTACGTCTTGTGAGGTGGGTTGTTTGTTTTGTCAAATGGCTCACTAGATTAATGATCACAAGGATCAATATCATTTTCATATGAACACACCATCACCTCGGTGGTGTATGCCACCCAAACACGACTAGTTGCCTCTAGTAACTCTAGGGCTTCCGCACCGGTTACTTTACATGTTCATGCCAAACATTAGTTTGGATGAGGCTTATGAACTTGTATACATATGTTGTTAGATCGTTCATAACAAAACAACTCATCTTTCGCACATGCAGGTCTAGTCACCATACCATATTAGTTTCCACCAATTCTTTCTATAAACTCATTTTACGTCAACACTATCATTATCATACACATCATTCTCCCATGCAACCTATTTTAAGGCTATCCGTAATGGAGGGGCTCCATGGCGCCCCATAGCGCTCCAGCGTAGTGGGGGTAGCGCCCATGGCGTCCCAAAGTGAGAGAGGGGGAGGCGTGATGCTGGTAACACCCCAAGGCCATTTCTGCTAATATGACGCCCCGAGGGGGTAAGAGAGGGGCGCTATAGGGGCGTTATGGGCTCCATAGCGTCCCCATGAAGCCCCACTACGAATAGCCTAATAACCATTTGTGTGTGAGGCAAAAAAAAAAAAAAAAAAAAACCACTGCACGCCGTGAAAGGCAGAATCTCATATGCAGGTGAGGCCAACCGTCACATCTGGGAAGAGCGGGTGCAATGTGAGCTGTCTTACTGTAGTATGCATAGTTCTCGTCTAACTAACCCCTCAGAATATTCCATTCCATATAACTACTTAACCTACTTTTATTTTTCATCATATTTGAGGACATTAGTCTTGGTATTTTCCACTTGGCTCTCTCTCTCTCTCTCTCACACACACATAACCGTTTAATAAACAATAAACAATCTTATTTTTCAAATGAAATATTTTTTAACAACTAATTTGAGACAGAATATATATAGGTGAAGGTAGTAGTAATTCAAATGAAATATTTTTTGACGAGTAATTAACAATAGTTTCTGAGCAGAACAATCATTTGTAGGTGTCTTATTCAACCCCCATTTTAACAAAAACAACAATCGGCCATAAAGAAAACCATTCTTGAGTGTCTGAATTCTGATACTTGCCTGGATACATAAGCAGGAAGAACAAACAAACACACAGCTTATTTGGTAAACAGCATATGGAACAAAGTGCAGTTAAGATCTCACTTGGTCCACCAGTGAAGGAAGTCCTTGCGTCGGTTGATCTTTTTCTGCAGTTGGAGAAGCCCGTATAGGAGAGCCTCGGCTGTCGGTGGGCAACCCGGGACGTAAATGTCAACCGGGACAATCCTGTCACAGCCCCTAACAACAGAGTATGAGTAGTGGTAGTATCCACCGCCATTTGCACAGCTTCCCATGGAGATCACCCACCTTGGCTCGGGCATCTGGTCGTACACCCTGCACGTGATTTTACCATTTAAAACTGGCCCGTAATGAAAAGTTGAAAACTATCTGTTTTGCCATCTTTTCCATATGACCTTCTTATCTAATAAAAAATATACAACCCACCAGATACAAAAATATGTAACAAGAGCACTAGATCAAATCATGCATTTTAAAAAGTTCAGTTATTGGCTTACTGCTATTGTTTACAATGGTTTTGCAGGCCGTTAGCATCATTAACTTGTTGAGAAATGGTATATTGATCCCAACAAGCGTTTAAATTTTCCACATGTTAGGCTGGGATGAAATTCATATTATCATATCGCTAACAAATAGGATATATTAAATATCTTTAAAAAATCTCATAAGCCCGGTCTTTTTAGTTATAACACTATTAAGATTGGTTATACCGTTATAGTAATAATAACAATTAATAAAAGATACAAAACAACTAAATAGTTCTAAATACATCATGAGAATCTAGGATAATGAGTGTATTATGAAAAACCAGTCACACCAAAGTCACCTAAAAGTCTTTTGAGAAATTGGCCAATTTGTGAATGGATGGAAAGGTGACACTCCTAACATTATCTTCTATTACCCATTTTAGTTTTACATGTGTTGTAGATACTAGATACAAAAAAAAATACCTAGAAGCAGGCAACTAAGGACATAATACTATTAAACAAACCAGTTCAGACCTTGGTTGTGAACCAAACCGGCTCTAAACTGAAACTGCACTAGTTTAATATTCTGGTTACTGACTTGCAGGGTATTGATAGGGTCCCCTGAGTTTTCCCTAGCAGGTTCTCACAGTTAACAAAAATTGAAGGTAATTACGGCTAGGCGTAGCTCTAAAAACCAAACCGGTTCTAAACAGAAAATGCAACGTTTTAATATTCTGTTATTGGTTGCCTGTTTTGTTTAGGTTCAATATTATGACGTAGCATAGCAATAATTACCCTTTATTTTTTTAGTAACCGTGAGAACCCTTAGAGAAAGCTCAGAGGACCCCACCAATACATTGCAAACTAGTGGGATCAAGTAAAGGCAACTTACGATAGTAAGTGACCTTCAAGGGGTTAAAGCAGAAATCCAGTGGAAGCTGGATTCAAACCTCAGACCTCTAGCTGGGATTAAGGCAGTTACCTCATAATTACCTTCTTGACACTCACTCAAAGAGTATGTGTAAATAGTTTTGAGTTTTTATAAAATTACAATATAGGTCCTTGAGTTTCATACTTAAATGAATCAATCCTTATACTAAGTTATATAGTTTGAGTTTCAAATATTTAAAATAAAGAAACTCAAACTCTTTAACTTAGTATAAGGACAGATTCGTTCAAGTATGAAACTCAAGGACCTATAATGCAAGTTTATGAAAACTTAAAGGACTGTACATGAGCCACTGAATGACTTAATCATTCAATAGATTCCTTGTGCTGCATCAATTTCGCTAGGATAAAGACATGTGTTTGACAATATGCAAAACGCATCATGCCAATAAATAAAAAAGAAAAGTTTGCAGCAAGGAAGACTTGTGCCCATGCGTTAAGTTTGAAAGTGAATAGTAGATACTCTCTCACACCCAACTTTCACTAAATAAGAAATGCTCACAGATATATCCATCGAACCACACCCATTTTGACACGAACACAAATGACCTAATATCCAACACACCCCCAACTTGAGGTCCTTTTGTTATTCAGTATTCAGTTACTTAGAGGTGGCAAGATAGGGGCGTGTTGGATATTAGGTCATTTTTGTTCGTGTCAAAAAGGGCGTGGTTGGATGGATAGATTTTGTCATAGAAAACTCTGAAAATTAAGATAAGTTTCTTTGTACTACAATGACACGAGTTCTCTAGAAGCGATACAGTTAAGTCCTAATCTAATGTTTTAATCTATCTTTAAAAGCAAATAACACATGACGAATTAGTCACAAAATTACACACCCTTATTTGAGTATTAAATCAAAAATCGAGTTCATTTGACTTCAGATAAAAATCAGGAAGCTTATGGAAAGAGATCAGAGAAAGACAAACTTGAAAGATAACTTCTAAAGCTCTTTCAAGAATATGTAGCAACATACAATGTGTCTATGCTAAAAACTTACAATTGCGGTTTAACAGTGAACTTTTGATAGAAGCCAACCCAGCTACCACCCATCAAAAAACAGATTCAATTGAAAAAAAAATGTAAAAGAAGTCACCAAACTAGCGCAAAAAAATAAAATAATTTTGCTTTTTTACCCTCTCCCACACCACACTCAACTAGAACTATTTATCTGATTTTGATCATATAACAATATCACACATCTACATATCCCCTTTCACTACCATATGAAACCAAAAGTTCACTTTGTACAGAACCAAAATAGAGTATATAGAATCACCACTATCAAAACTCCCAGCTATAAACATGGAGATCAAAGTCCTGAATCCATTTTTTATTACAGGTAAATAAATACTAATAAGCTCTTCTAAAAAGGAAGAGTTCAAGCGGCCCAAACAAAACCTAAATTAATACAAACCAGCAACCAGAAAACTGATAGTTGATAGTCATGAAACCCTAGAAATCCTAAACAGAACAATAATAACACAGAAGCTCGAACTAATGGTAAAAAAAACTACAGATATGAGAGAAGGGCGTACTTTCGAAGAGCAGGAGCCATCTTGTTGGTGAGAGTACCAGCAACGATCATACAATCAGACTGCCTAGGGCTAGGCCTGAAAATGATCCCAAATCTATCCAAATCATACCTAGCAGCTCCAGTATGCATCATCTCAACCGCACAGCACGCGAGACCGAAGGTCATAGGCCAGATAGATCCACGGCGCGCCCAATTCATCAGATCGTCAACTTTGGAAATCACGAACTCCGCGCTCTTCGATAAACCTTCAGTGGAAGCCGTGGAAGGCGGGCCTGGGCGAGAGTAGGGCGCCGGAGAGGTGAAACCCTCGGCTAGCGCCGGGAGGGTTGTGTGGATCGATGCGGCGGCTCGTTGAGAAGACGCCAGGAGAGCGAGGCGGTGAGATTGCCTGGCGAGGAGAGCCATTGGAGGCTGGAGAGAGAATCTCAGAGCGTGTAGAGAGAGAGAGAGGGTTTGGGGTGATTCGAATCGTTTTCTGGGTTTGAGGTTGAAGAAATGGGGGTAGCTTCAGGTTGAGTCGGTCGGGTCGGGTCGGGTCGATTTGTAGAGATGGTTAGGGGTTAGGAGTTAGGAGTAAATGTTTAGGCATAGAATAGAATGATCGATAATGGTGGCATCTTCGTGTTTCAATGCATATCATAAATAAAAAATCAAGTAATAAAACTCAGACACTACTTTGATCTTTTAAGCCTACGGGTTTTTTTATCATCGACCGTTTACGGAGGTGATTCTTTTTTAAATAGGTTTGACTAACGGTCTGGGTTATTCGTACGATCTGTGCTTACAGCGTATCGTATATACACCGTTATACCAGGTTTTCACCTTCGTGTGACCTGCTAAGTGTGTTTGTTTGACCTGTTTAATCCTTTTAGTTTAAAGGTCAATCCGCCAACCTGCTAAATCCTTTTAGTTTAAAGGTCAATCCGCCAACCTGCTAAGTGTTGAGTGAAACATCTCTATGTCCCAAACTGTTAATTAAACATGTCGACTCATCAACACATTTTCTGACCCGTATAACTCATTTATACAAAACCTAATTAATATGTTAATAACTTGATTATTACCCTCCAATCATTAACAGTTTGATGTGTTTAAATAAAAAGGTTAAACATGTCATGTTCGGGTTACACGATCTTACGCATGAGTGGTTAGGATTGAAATCTTTTTACAAGTATAAAATTATAGGTCATATTCGGTTAACAATTTAATATGTCAAACCGCTAACCTATAACTCACCAAATTTGAAGCAATTAACACTTCTATATAGCATGACATGATGAAAGTTAAAAGGGTTAACGTATTCTCAAGCCCATTTAACACTAAATATCACACGAATATTAAGATCTAACTCCATCACAGCATGACCCGACTAGTTATTGCGTAATATCACACCATAACCGACGGTGAAATATGTCAGGGTATGATGATTGTCCAGATTCACACAACACTAAATATTAGGTTGCGACATTCTCAATTAAGCTATTTCATCAAAGATAACAAAACATAGTTCAAGTTTCAAAAGCATACATAACGCAACCATATACAACTCAAAATAGTATAAGTAGTCCTTTATTCAATTAAGTCCGTGGATAGGACCGACCGGACCATAAATCGACCCGACCCCCAGACCGGACCGGACCCCTGGACCCCCGGGTCGGGGGGTCAAGTCCGGTCGGTCCGATCCGGAGGTCGGGTCCGGTCGGTCGGGTTAGGGGGTCGGTTTCGGTCGGTCGGGTCCGGTCATGCGGTCCGGTTTCGGTCGGTCCGGGTGTCTGGTCTTGTTGGTCCGTTCCGGTCGGGGTTCGGGTCGGGTCGGGTCCGTCCGGGTGTGTTGGGTCCGGTGGGTCGTCTCCGGTCGGTCCGGAACGGGGTTCGAGTCCGGTCGGTCGGGTTAGGGGGTCGGTTTCGGTCGGTCGGTCGGGTCCGTCCGGGTGTGTTGGGTCCGGTGGGTCGTCTCCGGTCGGTCTGGAACGGGGTTCGGGTCCGGTCGGTCGGGTTAGGGGGTCGGTTTTGGTCGGTCGATCGGGTCCGGGGGTCGGGTCACGTCGGTCGGGTCCGGGGGTCGGGTCTCGTCTGGTCGGGTCCGGTGGGTCGGATCCGGTCCGGTCCGGTCCTGTCTGGTCTGTCGGGTCCGGGGTTCGGCTGCGGTCGGTCGGGTCAGGGGAGGGTCCGGGGTCCGGGGGTTGGGTCCGGGGTCGGTTCCTGTCCGGGTGCTGGGTTCGATGGGTTGGCTCTGGTCAGTCTGGTCCGGGGTCCGGTCAGTCCGGTCCGGGGTTCGGGTCCGATCGGTCCGATCCGGGGGTCGGGTCTGGTCGGTCCGGTCCACGGGTCGGGTCCGATCGATTGTGTCCACGGGTCGGGTCCGGTCGGGTGTGTCCACGGGTCGGGTCTGGTCGGGTAGTTGTCATCGAGGTGGAATAAATGTGAAATTCTTTATTATTATATAGTAATGTGAAATCCATTGAATAAATGAATTTGATAAAATTTAATCAAATTCAAATTCCTTTATTAACCAAACACATTAAATATGGAATTCAAATTTCAATTTCATTGAATTGCACGAACTAAACACACTATATAATGGAATTTGAATTCCAATTCCAATGAAATTCTACGAATTCCATCATACCAAACGCCCCCTTAGTTTCTTTGTGGTAATTTGATGTGTAGTTTTGGTCATTTATAGGGGCATTTACAATATTACATATATACTAAAGCCTAAATCTTAGTTACATATATATCCCTTTCCTAAATCATATATATTCAAAATTTACCTAATTCATTTAAAAAAGAGTAAATTACGGATTTCGTCCCTGTGGTTTGTCGAAATTTCACCCATCGTCCTAAGTTTTCAAAAATTACGGATTTCGTCCCCAACGTTTGCCAAAACGTTACGGATATAGTCCCTACCACTAACTTCTGTTAAAAAATCTGTTAAGTTGATGTTAAATGACCACTATACCCCTGCTTTTTTATTTAGTATAAAACACAAAAAAGAAAAAGAAAAAGAAATTAGAAAGAGGAGACCCACTGACGGACCCGATCTCGTTCCCCGGCGAATGGTCGGTCGCCTCCGTCTGGTGTTACCTTTCCGGCGGATGATCAGAAAACCACCGCATCGTCGTTATCCGCCGTTGAATGCTCTTGAAGAGCTGTCTAAGCCCCCCGCAAATCAGATCTCTTTCAAGATCCAAATACCATTTGTAGAATGGAAATTGCTAGAATATTCATCGCAGTTCAAATCAATTCCCATTCAAAATATAATTGGCGTTCAACTCAATTCCCGTTCAAAATCAATCAGCGTTCAAACTGAAACGGTGTTCAAATTTCAAAATCAATCCCCGTTCAAAATATTTATCAACGGTTAAACTAAAAACGGTGTTCAATATTCATCGTCGTTCAAATCAATTTCCGTTCAAAATAAATCGGCGTTCAAAATCAGTCGCCGTCGCCGTCAATTTCAGGAGGAATCGATTACAACAGTTTTTGAAGCTATGGCCGCGATGGCGGCTTGCGATGAGCTGGCCGGCGAAGGAGGTCGGTGATGGTGATCTGCGATAGGCTACCAACGGAGATGGATGACGAAGAAACACAAAGGAGACGGTGGTCGGTTAATATGGTGGCTTGCATCAATTACTCGTCGTCGGAGAGAGGTTGGAGATGATGGGGGTAGTTTTTAGGGTTTTATTTTAATTTTAGGTATTTATGAAATTATTAAATAAAAAAGGAGTAAACTTCGTTTTTAGTTCCCAACGTTTACACATTTTAATAATTTTAGTCCCAATTTTTTAAAAATCCCGATCTAGTGTCTCAGATTTCATTTTTTTCCCAATTTTGGTCTCAATGTTGCCATTTGTTTAAAGAGCTGTTAGAATGTCCTCGTGTCGTCCCCACATAAGATGTACTTTTGTCATTTTCGTTTGTTTTAAAGTATGAGTTAAAACAAACGGAAATGACAAAAGTACACATAATGTGGGGACCACACGAGGACAGTCTAACGGCTCTTTAAACAACTGTTAACGTTGAGACCAAAATTGAAAAAAAAATGAAATCTGAGACACTAAATCGGGATTTTTAAAAAGTTGGGACTAAAATTGTTAAAATGTGCAAACGTTGGGGGATTAAAAACGAAGTTTACTCATAAAAAAGGGTATATAAGTCATTTAACATCAACTTAACAGATTTTTTAACAGAAGTTAGTGGTAGGGACTATATTCGTAACGTTTTGGCAAACGTTAGGGACGAAATCCGTAATTTTTAAAAACTTAGGACGATAGGTGAAATTTTGATAAACCACAGGGACGAAATCCGTAATTTACTCTTTAAAAAAACTTGTTAAATGACTATTATACTCTTAATGAGTATTTACATATTTTCCCCTTCTAATTTTATTAATTACATATTTATTTAAAAAGATAAAAATACATAGTTCACCTTGTATATTACATATTTACATATCCACCTTCTAATTTCACTAATTACATATTTGAGTAAGAAAAAAATAAATTAACTCAACACACAGGCCAGGGTTTAAAATCACTTTAACATAATCTCAACACACTAAGCAAGACATACAAATTAATTTCAAATAAAGTTAACAAATCCCCAAACAATTATGGCTAAATGCAAATTTGTTTTGCATCTGACAACAGGGTCGAAGGACCAGAAATTAAGAAATAAAGTAGTGAACATTACACGGTGTAAAAGGATTGGAAACTACATATACACATCCATTTGTGATGATGCGGTTATAGATGCCATTTACATTCATACACTGGATAGGAGTTAAAAAGCCAAAATTAATATACCATGTAAGCCTTCAGATATAGTTTAATCTCAAAATTCAACATGCATATATGTGATGATGCGATTACAGATACCATACCGAGAATAGAGTAAGATAACATCGAGGTTGTACATCCATTAGGAGACAAATTATCCATTAGGAGACAAATTAGGCGTATCGACAAAGTGTGATGTAATCTCGAACTACCTCAGTATCCAACGATGTTAGAGGCGATGTTGGATTTAAGAAATTAGAGGTGGAAACAGAGGCGTGATACGGTTGTGAGAGGGGTTGACGAAGGCCATGGCGTGTGACGTTTATTGATGAATGGAAAGGCAACGTTGAAGGGAGGTCGGCGACATTTGTAATGATGATGAGTAAAGGTCAAAGTTAAGGAGAAGACGCGATGGTAAACGACCGGTGAGGATTGGAGCAACAATATAGTAGAAGTAGTATTAGGTTATTTAATTATATAAAAGAAGTAGCAATTTGTAATTTTGTATATTAGATAATAAATATATTCTTTTTTTTAATAGAAGGGCACATGGGTAATTTCATGGGAAGGGGGGGGTATATGTAATTAATGTTTATGATCGGTTATATATGTAATAAAATGTCTTAGAAATGAGATATATATATAAATCCCTTTACAAAAACCATTTTTCCCATGTGAGGAGATTACTATACAACATTTTTATCATTTATATTTTGCCATATGTCAAGTTTCACCAGTTACAGTTTTCCACGTGTCCCACTTGACACGTGATTTATTTGTGTTTAATTTTTTTTATTCACAGTTCTTCATTATGGTTTATATTTGTTGTTTTCCGGTTTCCTACATTAACTCTTTGTGTGCGCGGGTGGTGAGTGATGTTTGGTTTAACGCTATGGTCGTTTCAAATCTTTTTAGGTTTTGGCTTTTTTTTATTTTTTTTAATATGTAATTAGTTTTCCTGCTTTAACTTCAAAATGGTTTATGTGTGTGAGTGGTATGTGTTTTGCCATTTAAGGAGGAGGTACTAAGTTCGATCGTCCTTCAATCCATTTTTTTTAACCTTATGTTGTGTTTTAACTTCTTTGTTTCACTATATTTTCTTTGTGTTTTTAAGGTTGTATTGACTTTTGTATCGTGAACACTGGTGAAGCTTTGATGAGACCGGGGGGGGGGGGGGACCCCGGGTTTTTTCGGCCGTAGTGCTAATTTTTGCAATTTTTGAACTTTGTTTATATATATTGAGAATCGCCCCTCTGGGATTAGGATCCGTGACTTTTCGCCCCCCCCCCCAAACTTTTCGTCGAAGCTTCGCTAATGATCGTGATTTAGACATCTTTTGTTGTCCATCGTTTATAAAAATGTAAAATTCCAAGTAACGAGACAACACAAAAAACTAACATAAAGGAAGTAACCCGCCACAACGCGCGAATGGATAAATTTATTTATACATATGATACCTCTTTCGATAAAGTTGTAGTAAATCATAAACATGATACCTTTTTCGATAAAGTTGTAGTATTTCATAAACGTCGTTTTATACAATAGTAATATTTATAACTTATTTTTCAATAAAATGAATGAAATAGGTAACTTTTTACGACGAATCTACCATACTTCTAATCCTAAACTACTTCCAATAATAAATTACATTATGTCTGAGTTTGAAATTATGAACCTCCAACTACTAGCATGTTTACATAAAAATAGGTAATTAATAGTTCTTTAAAGAAAAATAAATTTAAATAATCTCAATTATTGCCTATTTACCGACAATAATCCTAATTTTATTTTTTTGTAATACAACAGTTTAATCTTTATACCCTAATTTTTTTTAATAATCTTTCGGTTAATAACCAACGCCGTTAGTAAAAGCTGGCGTGGCCTCCCCATCAGCAGATGATGTGACAAATTCTAGAACTTGTTGCTATTTAAAGAAACCTGGAGTACAAATACTGCCATTATCTAAACTTGATAGCCCATTGTGCAAATCTGTGAGGGACCGCCCTTGCCAATTCGAAAAAGTCGATTTGGATATCATGAAAACGTCGACGGCGATGGTACACCTCGCGTAACCACCACCCCATTCACCGTAACCAACTCTCCGACCACCATCTTCAAATACCTTTTAGGTTGTCGTTGTTACACCACCACCGGACTCGTATCACTGTCCAACCACGAGCACAACAGCGCTGGAAGCACCAGAGTTCCATTCCGGCATCGGTTCGAGTTGGTCTTGATCTATCTATTGGCATCGGTTCGATTAATGGTCTTAATAGGCTCTGAACGGTGGTTAAAGGGTGTTACCCACCGAAAAGAAATCGAGATTAACCAATCTCTTACCTCATATCACCAGATTAGGGTTTGGATGGCCAGAAATCACCACTCGAACCGTCGTCGGAGACGCCACTGGTCCAAGCTCGAAACCCCAACCTTTCTGTCGCAATCTCTTAGCTCGATCGGACCTAAAACCCTGGTCTCGGTCTGAATATTGCAAGAAGGAGAAAAAAGGCAACAACATCGCCGTCCTCACACCCCCATGGAGCTCGTTGTCTCCGTTCAGCCGCTCTAATGAAACCCTAGCAGCGATTTCTGAGTATGAACAGGAAGATTATTAAAATGAACCGTTAGGTTTCGAAGTTCACATATTACCCCCCCCCCCCCCCCCCAGGCCACATCATATGCTGACTAGGACGTCACGTCAGTTTTTACTAATGATAGTTAGAGTGATTAACAGAAAGATTATAAAAAGAAAACTAGAGTATAAAAATAAGACTGTTGTATTATAAAAAAAATTGACGAGATTATTTCCGGTCAGTTAGTTAACATTATTAATTTTTTTTTCTATTTTAAATATTGAAAACAAGTATATAATATTTAAATCAAAGTCTAAGGCAATTAGTATAGTGTTTTAAACTAGAGATCAACCGCGCGTTGCTGCGGTCATTCAGTATATTCTAAAAGTAAAAGGCTATGCAGATGTGAATCAAAGGCTTTAAATTTTAAAAACAGTGGTCGCTCTCATGTTATGAGGACAAAAACTTAAAGTTTTCTTACATGATAACGCTTGTAATTTGGAAAACATCTGCCCAATTTTTTTTATTTTGTAACCTGCCTTCTTATGGACTTGTGCCTATGGGTAATCCTGTGGAAATATATAATCCAAAATTGGCGGTGCCATACCTTTTTTTAGCATAAACTTACAAAGTACTAAAATTATACATATATAGGTAAGATTTATAAACCGAAAACAAAGCAACAGTGTTGTTATTTTACAAACATGAGTTTTGTCAAAGGGAGATTAGGGCTGATGATGTTACTCCTGACGTTGTTTCTTGAGTCTCTCTGTTGAAGGTGATTCTGCAGCATGTAATAAGGGGTTGTTATTAGTAATCTAAGAGGTGTAATGAAGATAAATGAATGAGTTTCTATGATAACTTTTTCTTCCTAAAAAAAAAAGGGTTGTAATACCAATTTTGTACACTGAACATTACATGTGCTTTTGTTTTTTTATTTTAAAATCAAATTTGTGTTTATCAAATTGCATACTTAGAATATATGCCTACTATCGGGGTTTGAAATAGCAAGATGTTTCTTAATGGATGAAATAAAAGGGTATACGACACAAATGGCATGTATTATGAGTAGGTTTCTTTTTTAATTATAGTCAGGTTTTGCAAGGAATATAATGTGAATGCCTATATTCAGAATGTATCACCAATCGTTTTGCTGTCTTAAATTTATTGACTTTAAAAGTCAATAATTATGAACTTTGAATATGCTATTTGATTTTTTGTGTACATGTGCCCTGAAAAAGAGATTTGGCGACGTCAGAGTCTGCAGTTTGTCTGTTTGTTTCTCTTATAGCCTGGGGTGTCTGAGGGGTTACTGAACCGGCGATGAGGGAGATGGGCTCGGCTCTTTCGATTATAAAAGTGGTGATCCATGCCTTTGTGTTTGGCTTGATCTTCAAAAAGAAAGCGAAGTATGTATCTCTGGATGTGAGCAGAGCCTCAGGTAATATCAGTGGATCAGCGGCTGGAAGACTCGTAACAAACTCAGAACATGACTGGCCTACAATAGATTGTGCAGCATCATCGTAAAGTATTGCAGTAGCACTTGCGCTCGCGTCAGCAATGGTCGTGGTAGGCATAAACCTGTATACATGTGGAATATCTTTGTTAGAGGTAAGACTAAAGTATAAACCTGTTGGGAAGGAATATGGTATTGTTCCTAATTTTAAAGGCGCATCTGTTTTTCACAACAATTAGCAGCATTTCGAAGGAAAAAAACTCGCCCAGAGGTTAACAATATTGAGGCATGTGTTTTTTAAGTGATTAAAAGTAACTATATTTCTTTTGCAGTGGAGAGACCAACGACACTAATGGTAACAAATCTATACTACGTATTTGTGTATTTAATGTGCTTATTCAGAAGCATGTTCTGAGTTTTTCTTGGCTTTAGGTATTGCAGATATACAGCCTGATCTTCAAGTGATTATACCAGTTGTTGGTTTGTTTAATACTGTTTTTGGTGATCCTTATTTGTTACAGATATAGAATTTAAGTGTAAGACTATGTAGTCATAAGGTTTATACACATTTTCACACCCAATTGCATCCTTAAACCTAACTTAAAGTTTTAGGCTCTACACATAGATAATTAATTGTCGTACTATATCAATGAGGTTAATAAGTATATTTGCTTTACCACAAGTTTCAAACTCTGACCTTTTACATAGGTTGTCTAGAGAGGCAATTTTTATCAGCTGGCTATTTTTTTCTTTAAACCTAAAAAAATTTGATAGGTCATATTTCCCAAAAGCAATCATGTTTTCTTTTGTTCTAGTAACATGAGGTAACAAAGATGGCTTTCACAAAAGTAACTTTATATCCGTTTTTTATTTTTGTTGATCAGTAGAACTATTATTATATAGGATAATTTTATTAAATGATTTTAATACTGTAATCTATTGTTTTTGAGTATGTTGTCCTATAGATATAATATTAAAGCGTCACTAACTAAATCGTATAATGAATTGAAAGGAGTCGCAACATACATTTTAAATGGGTTTTTTTTCAAGCTCTTAAAGATAGCAGGTGACTGTTTTATATGTATGTTTGACAAAAGTGCTAATAGTAATCCTGTACACAGATTATTAACTGAATCAATTTATATCATTCGATTAGCTTTTTATTTACAACCAAAGAAGGCAAATGAAGTCATGTATATTTTCTCCCCTACTAACAGCTAGTAGATAATAGAAAAGATTTTCAAAAAAGTAAATTTCTTTCTCTGTATTTATCTTTGCTGATTAGTGGACCTGTTATTATATATGAACTTTTTTTATATGATTTTAGTATTCTTTTCCCTTTTTTAAAGGCACTTAGAAATGGAATCGATTTTTCAGGTTCATAAAGCTATCGTTATAAGGCTCAGTTAAGTATCATCATAGCCTTGTTAAACCAATTCTGAGGCATACATACAATCAAAACAACACAACCACATCCTTTAAAGGCGCATAGATATGGAATGGAGTTTCCAAATACAGTCTCAAAGGTGCATAGGAATGGAACCGAATTTTTAGGATGAAAAAGTTCATCATGTGCACAAAAATGGAACCAACTTTTCAGTCTATAAATGTTAGCATCATCAGGCTCAGAAAAATATCATAGCCATGTTTAACCAATTTGTAAGAATATCCACAATCAAAGGAACACAACTACAGCCTCATAAAGGGCCATAGAAACATCATCAAGCTTAGGAAAATATCATCATAGCCATGTGTAAACCAATTTGTAAGCATATTTACAATCAAAGGAACACAACCACAACCTCATAAAGGGACATAGAAATGAGATTTTGTTATTATATCACCCACATTAAACCTCCAAGGTAATTTCTAAAAGAACTGAGGGCTCAGAAAATTATCGGCATTGCCCCAAACACAGAAAAGGCATCCAGATCAAGCATCGCTAGTTCAATGGAACAGCCGGCTAAATTAAAAAAAAATGTTAGGGAAATGGCTTCTTTCAAACAGATCAGCAACCATCGATACAATAGCCAACCTTAAGAATTCCTACGGCTTAATAAACCCTAAGTCAACGGAAGACCTAATTTTTAAAAACTGAAAACCCATCCAGAAATCAGATTCATCACAACGAAACGAAATCTTTGACTACCGGCAGGAAATCATCTAAATCCGATGGAATAGAGCAACAATAAGCCTTCAAAAGTAAACATGTAACTGATCCACCACAACGGAACCACCGCTTCCACGCTCGTCAACGGAGCGGAGCAATGGTCGTAATTAGAAAAACAAATCAGAAAAAAATAAAGAATTTCAGAACCGATAAGAACACCGGATTACGTTAGCAAAGACGAACCCAGCGGCGGCCACCGTCAGCGGAAGCGGAGCAGCAGGAGTTTCTACGATGTACAGCCCCGTCGCACCATCCCTAAACCAAAACCGGAAAACGAAAGCCGCATCAACGCCTACCGGTGGCCACATTGGATGTCGTCTGCAAAGACAGACCCACTCGTGGTGGGCGTCATCGGAAGCGGAGCGAGTTTCTATAAGAATCGCGATTCCGGAAGTAATCGTCCGAAAAAATCACCGACAATAAGAACCCTAAATAAAAATCGAGAACCTTAAGGATTTGGAGAAAAAGAAGAACAGCAGAGTCTAGAGAGAGAGAGAGAGGGGTGCAGTGCAGTGCACGAAAAGGCAGCGAATAAGAAAACATCACCGTCGAAATCAACGAATAGGAAAAAGGGCAGAATGACAGGCACGTGTAACTAACTAATAGCTGATGAAACCGGGAGTCGATCCCAGGCGTGTAAAAAAAAAGAGAGGAGTCTAAACCAGCTGGGGTAAATGATATGAATGAAATGATTCAGAACAAAATATATATAATAAAGAATGAGGTTGCACAATTCCATAGGTGAAGTTTCACATTGTATATATATACAATGTTGAATACAAGTATATTCAATATTTAAATTAAAAGTCTAAGGCATTGGAAAGTTTCAGCCAATATAAAGTGATCCAACTTCCCACGTTAGTGTTCGTTGTCAATATTCCATCAAATATTCAAAGCGATCCAAGATCTACATAAATTCCATACACATGAAGGTGAAAAATAAAAAATGAACAACCAAGAAGCAGGAACCTCAAGTCATGCAGTTTACATCCAAGGTATAAACCCTTCTCTCATCTCACTACGCTTTACTTGCAATATATACCCTTCTGATTATGCCTTTTTTTCAGAGAAAATCTTGCCAGTTGATCCAACCACCACAAATCTCCTTAATCAGGTCCGAAAACTAAATGAAAACGGTAAATTTTCAGCGATTTACGTGGTTCCAAATACCCTGAGAGAAGTCAACCCTAGCTCGTTCACCCCTCGGGTGGTCTCTATTGGACCCTTGCACAAAGGACTTGCAAATTTGAAATCAGTGGAAAGCAAGAAACCCAAAGATATGAAGGAGCTGCTGCTTATTGTAGGCTCCCTGGAGGAAATGTCGGACACCTGTATGAAAAAGGTGAGGGGTTCAATAAAAGAAATCAGAAGGTATTATTTTGGGATGGATGATCATAAGTTTTACAATGATGATGAACTTGTTGAAATGATGGTTATGGATGCTTGTTTTATACTGCTATTCATTTATAAGCTTCCTGTAACGGGCAATTTATTTTCTGACAACAAGTTGCGTAGCAGGAATATTGCTCTGGATCTGGTGATGCTAGAAAACCAAATTCCATTTTTTGTCCTTCAAGATATCTACAACCTTACTATCGGAAAACTGCAACCAGAATCCACTCTTACTTCCATGCTTAAGGTTTTACTAGATCACATCAATCCTTTTGAACAACCCTTGATTGATGAAAATGTTGGCACGGAAACAACTCACTATCATATTCTTGGCCTTCTACACAAATTTTATCAACGTATAAATTTTAGGCTACCGATAATAGAAGCAGTTCCAATAGCCCACTCGGCTGTAGAACTGGACAAAGTCGGGGTAAAGATTAGAGCGAATAAAATGTTGAGTTGGCCGATGGCCATTGAGTTCGAATATCCCCCCTTGTCCTCACATAAACCTATTCTCAAAATGCCAGTAGTTCGTATTGACAATTTCTTTGAGGTGGTGTTTAGAAATCTCATTGCATACGAGCAGTACTCACCAGTTGAGAACTATGTGACATCGTATGCCATGGCCATGCATATGCTAGCTGCTACTCCGGAAGACATTTCAAAGTTGGGAAAATCCGGTGTCATTTTTAGCCACTTGGGTTCAAACGAAAAGGCTTCGGATATGATAAGCAGCATATGCAAAAATATCAACTTACTAGATTTCTATTACACGGAAGCATGGACGAATATAGCTCAATACTATGATAGTTACTGGCTTCGAAATCTTGCGGTGTTTAAGCGAACATATATCGATACTCCATGGAAGGCAATTGCTCTACTTGCTGCAATCATAGTGTTTTTTATTACCGTGATTCAGTTCTTTCGTCAACTAGTCACACCATTGCTTTAATCCGAAACAGCCAATCAGAATTCTACCATTTTCATCTTAGTTATGTTGTTCATCCTTTAATTTTCCTTTTTTTGTGTGTGTTTGGTTTTCTCTTTTGAAATATTTTTCAGGGTATGTACAAGTAACTATTTAATTTTGATGTATAAGTGGTGAAAAACGTGTTGAGATGAACTACATCTACAATTTTCAAATGTTAAAGAGTAATTGAATAAGTCTTCATGTTTTTAAATGTTTACAAGTTTGACATATTCTATACAATTTGATATTTGTGTGGTTGCACGTATTTTACGGACCTTTTAAGAGATTAAGGCCGTGTTTGGCGTGCAATAAGCTAGCTTTTTGACGTTATCAAATGAGGTTTTTTTAAAAAAGCTAGTTTTTTTTTTTAAAAAAAAAACTCCGTTTAGTAATGTCAAAAAGCTAGCTTATAAACTAGCTTTTAAAAAGCCAGTTAGAGTAGCGTTTCAACTAGCTTTTATAATATTTTCAGTTTTACACTTCCTTAACTTATAAATAAATACCTTTATTTACATTTATGACATGTACTTTTATGTCATTTTACGTTTTTCAGCTAGTTTATCAGATAGTTTTTACCATACGTTATTTTTTTTATCAGCTAGTTTATCAGCTAGTGCGCCAAACACAATCTAAGTTTATGATTTTCTTAAAAACTCAACCCGTTTTATATGTTTGAATATTTTTTTTTTTGAACGGCAAATTTGGATCACTGACGGGGATATTACACCACCCACCCGATCATCTCCAATCTCCATCAGGAGGAAACTCACCACTCGTGAGAAAACCCCCTGGCCCAACTTGTAACCCCCATTTTTATTATTTTTGTTACAAGTGGGATTTGAACCCAAGACCTCCACTTAAGGGGCCATACACCTTTGCCACTAGGCTAACTAGTGGTGTGTATATGTTTGAATATTCTTAAGCATTAAATATTAAAACAAAACAAGCTACTAGGATATGCAAACATCAAATTATATATAAGCCTAAACATAATCAAAGAAATATCAAACACCGTTCTTTCATAAAACCCACCTGATTCCTCAAATCATAGTTGATAATAAGCAGTCGATAAAACTTGAAAAAAAAAGAAAACCATAACCATAATTGCAAGATCCAAATTCCAAGAGTTTTTACAAAACCCTAATCAACAACTTACTTCCCTTGTATTGGCGGATTTTTAACTTCGTACTCCTAGCTAGCAAAGCACTTGGCCATTTGAAAACCCTAATCCTTGACCACACTATATTTGACTTACAAATATCAAGACATGTTGTTCCGATCTTAACGGGCCATCATGTTAGATAGATATGGGCGGAGATTAAAAACTAGGGTTGCGATGTGGACTCCTTGGGATTCAAACCCTAATTTGCAATCGATTAATGTGCCAAACAAAAAACCTCCTTTCGTGAATCATTTACTAGTGCAATCAACTGTGTCTGTGTGTAAACAATGACCCTAAGCTCATATACCATTTCTTTAGAAATCAACTAGTGCACGAAAGCGATTAACACACACAAAAACAAGTGACCATCACGCAAAAAAATTGAAAGATTAAATTACAGTTTTTGTCATTTAAATTTACCCAGCTTATAAAATGGTTTTTTTTCTTGACTTGCATGGATGGCATGCGTGTTTGATTTTCAAGAATCAACTTGTCGTTTTATTGGCTGGGTTGATCCTCAAATGTGTCCAAGATCAACGTTCTTACCCCTGGGTTATTGATCTTGGACTCATGCGAGGATCAAACTAGCCAATAAAACAACAAGTTGATCCCTGAAAATCAAGCATGCTTGTTGGAGTTACAAATGAAGATAATCGTTTGGAATTCAAGAAATTCAAATTTTCATATGAATGCATCATACGTACCTCTTCAGAACAACTAAAAGGTCGACGTCTATGATTTTTAGGAGTCCAAGATCTTCTTAATTATAACCGCTTGCTTCCCACACCAACATAACACCATTTTCAATTTAGTGGAAGGGTTTAGAAGAATCGATTTAGGGATAAATTTTGTGAAGAACCAGTTTTAAATGGGTGAAGTGATGAAGATGCAAGTTTAATTGGGGTTAGAAGGGGTGAAGGGGAAGGGGATAATACGTTTTTACCCTCATGTGCCGTCAGCGTGCCTGATATTAACAGTAAACACTAAAGGCTGTTAGATTAAAGGACAAAGGATGAAGCAACATTTCTAATAAATCCATTCCATAGTTTTTGTAAACTTAAAGGATAAAAGTTATAATTTAGTCAAACAGAAAAGAAGAGGACAACTTGCTTGTAAATAAACAAAATTATATATGAAGATTACAATTACATAAGGAATGTATAAATAGATAAAAATTAAGGTTAACAGCTTGCTTGCAAATAAACAAAATTATGAATCCCCTTCGTTTTGTTTCCGCCACTTCGACCTGGCCCGCCTAACGGCTTAACAAACTAAGGGTCTGTTTGGTATGAGGTAATGGATGAACGAGGGAATGAAATGGACAAGGTAATGGAATGGTTGAGGGAATGAAATGGATCATTACCATTCCAACATCATGTTTGGTTACCATATGTGAATGAAATAAATCTTTGTTTCGTGTTGTTTGACAGTTAGTAAAAACGAATAATCGAATATAGTTTTACCAAGATTTTCATTTAAAATAATATACTTGATTTATATTTATATTTTTTAGTTTATTTTCTTTAACTTTTATTTAATTTATTTTTTAAGAATTTTAATTTTTATGTTTTATTTTATTTTTTATTTTTTATTTTTATTTGCAAATTTAATTATATTTGTATTTTTTAGTTTTATTTATTATATATTTTAATTTTTATGTTTTATATTATTTTAATTTTTTTTCATTTTTATTTTATAATTTAATTTTTTTTTAATTATTGCTTTCATATTTTTTTATTCTTGATTTTTTTCTCCATAAATTCTAAGATAAAAATCAAATTGAATAAACTTTTTATTCCATTACTTGAGGGAATGAAAGAAAAACACATCACACCTAAGGAATGAAAATCTTTATAAATGGAATGAACCACATTCCTTATGTAATGGTCTATTCCATTCCTATGTGCTACCAAACATGTCATTTTTTATTACAACGTAATGACCCATTTCATTCCATGCTCCATTCCTCCATACCAAACGCTACCTAAGGGCTTAACGAACCCAACATTTTTCAGAACATATTTCTTTAGTATAGACTAGGTTAGTAACCCGTGTATTACACGGGCTGAATTTAGGTTCATAATATTAAACAAAAAAAATGATTAATAGAATTGAAAATTATGATTAACGTAAAATTCTTATAAAACAATAAAGGAAAATTTAATAAATTAAAAAAATTATTATGTTTGACAAATTGTTGATTAATTTTATTACAAACGCTCAAATTATTTAGTAACTTTATCAAATCTATATTAGTTTTGTCAATTTCTTTGAAATAAATATTTAATTTGGACAAAATTTGTAATTAGTCTTAATTGGTGGTTTACTAAATTTGTAATTGATTGTGAGTTTGACATGTGTCAGTGGTGATGTGAACCCTCTAAAATGATGACATGTGGCAACCATTTTAGTGCTTTATTAGAATTAAGATAAGATAAGATTTATGTTTGTATATTCTATTATTGCTAGTTTTAGTATATTTTGTTTTGATATTAAATTACATTACTTATACAAAACTACATTACTTGTTTGTTAAGAATTAATGTTCAAAGCATAGCAAGTGGGCAGAGTTTGAAATATAATTGATGTGCCTAACTTTACGCACGACTACACATATATACAATTATATCTAACGTGTCAAAGTTGTAACTATGAAGACTTTTTCAGTTGATCGATCTAACATTAAAAAAATATAGGTTCAGCTCATCACAACATATACATCAAGATAATTAATGTGAAGAAATTAAGCGGAATTTCTATAGAAATCAGAGATTCGATAACAATGAAGCCGAATACGAATTCAAAAGAAAACAGAAATGAAAAAATGAAGAAATGAAATTAGACTCTTATTATCAATGAAAGTTGCTAACGATTACAATTGAAAGAAAACTGGAAAAAGAATTAGAATGAAATCGTCTCAATCAAAAGTCCCCAAATCTGTAATCGGAGCTGAGCTTATAACCCTAATCTGTTGTCAACGGTAATTAACGAAACATGTATTAAACTTGACACTTTTAGTCCTCCACCCTTCAACTATGCTCAACTTGACAGTTTCTACCCATAACTTTCACTGTCACGATTAACCAAGAATTAACCATTCTCTTAGAGTCTAATTTCTATGTCTTTGTTTATCCAACCTCAGCAACCACTCCATTAATCAAAAACACCAGTGATCCACAGGATTTGTATGCTTAATGAAAATGAAATGATCACCAAGACTAAACAACCAAAGAACACAATTGTAAAGCTTCTAATCTTGAAAACTACACTCACAATCTCCACCTTAGTAGAAAGATTAGAATGTAACCATCAAAACTGTTGTTACTCTACCTTTAACAGTTTCAAACAATGCTCTAACTTGAACCCAGGTACTGATTTGGTTAAGTAGTCAGCAGCATTGTCTTTTGTATCTACATGTTGAACTGCAACATCTTTAGTAGTCAAAACATCTCGAATGAAATGTAACTTCACACTGATATGTTTCGACCTTTCATGAAACATTTGATGTTTAGCCAACTGTATTGCTCCAGTATTGTCACACTTTATCAACACTGTCCCAGGATTAAATCCCAATTCACCCATTAAACCTCTAAGCCATAGTGCTTCTTTCACTGCTTCTGTCAGAGCCACAAACTCTGACTCTGTAGTAGACAAAGCTACTACCTTTTGAAGGGTAGCTCTCCAACTAACTGTTTCACCTTACACCTGAAACACATAGCCTGTCATGGACCTTCCCCTATCAAGGTCTTTCCCAAAATCACTGTCTACAAAACCTGATATAAAACAATTTTCATCTGCAGGTTTTCCAAAAACTAGCCCTTTATTCTTAGTACCATTGAGATACCTAAGAATCCATTTAACACCTTCCCAATGATTCCTTCCTGGATTGCTCATATATTTGCTTACTATACTCACTGCATTACCTATATCAGGTATGGTGCAAATCATCAAATACATAAGACAACCAACAGCATTACAATAGGGTACCTTTTCCATATCAGCAGCTTCTTTCTCACTTGAGGGACAATCCTGTAATGATAACTTAAAGTGAACTGCAAGTGGAGTAGATACAGGTTTGCTATTCTTCATTCCAAAAGTATGCAATATTTTCTTTAGGTAACCTTCTTGAGATAATCTCAAAACCTTGTTACTTCTATCTCTAATTATCTCCATACCCAGAATTTTCTTTGCATTACCCAAGTCTTTCATTTCAAATTCAGCACTCAAGATAGCCTTAGTGTCTTCTATTAACACCTTGTTTGAACTTACCAACAACATGTCATCAACATAGAGTAGCAAGTACACCACTTCTCCATTGTCAAAATATTTGAAATATACACAACAATCATGTTGACTTCTGTTGAACCCTTTTGATCTAACATATTCATCAAACCTGTGATACCACATCCTTGGAGACTGTTTCAAACCATAAAGAGACCTCTGCAATAAACACACTTTATTCTCCTCTTTATGTTCCTCAAAACCCATGGGCTGTTTCATATACACTTTTTCTTCTAAATTTCCATGCAAGAAGGTAGTTTTTACATCCATCTGCTCTAACTCCAGATCTTCAGTTGCTACAATAGATAAAATACACCTGATTGAAGTGTGCTTAACAACAGGTGAAAAAATCTCATTGTAATCAACTCCTGCCTTTTGAGTGTATCCCTTTGCCACAAGCCTAGCTTTATACCTAGGCTTCTCTCCTGGCAACCCTTCTTTAATCTTGTATAACCATTTGCAATCAACTAATTTCTGACCAGGTGGTTGATCTACCAATACCCATGTTTGATTCTTAATTAAAGAATCCATTTCATCTTT
Source organism: Deinandra increscens subsp. villosa (assembly GCA_039602395.1). Taxonomy (NCBI): domain Eukaryota; kingdom Viridiplantae; phylum Streptophyta; class Magnoliopsida; order Asterales; family Asteraceae; genus Deinandra; species Deinandra increscens. Next base: position 3,569,848 of record JBCNJP010000016.1, read on the forward strand.
CATGGCCTCAAGCCACTTCTCACTTTCTGTAGAATGAATAGCATCAAAATATGAAATAGGCTCATATTTGCATCCTTCTTCTACAATACTAAAAACAAAAGCAGACAAATCATCTTCATCCCTGAATCTCACAGGCTTTACAATATGTCTTCTACCTCTGGTTTTAGCTATGCATTGCTCTGAATTGTTTACTGAACTTGAATTTGACTGAGAACCTGAACTCTCACCATGCTCAAACACACAATGCTCAGGTTGCTCCACCTCAGTTTGAACCTGTTTCCCTTTATCCTGCATAATAGTCAATTCTGTTACACTTTTACCCAAGGTGTCTTTATACAAGGTATCCTCTCTAAAGGTTACATCCCTACTTACAACAATCTTTGAATTGCCCTCTTCAAGTCTCCACAACCTGTAACCTTTAACTCCTTCAGGGTACCCCAACATTACACATTTTTGAGCCCTTGGTTCTAGTTTACCTTGACTTATGTGAGCATAAGCCAAAGAACCAAATACTCTAATATGATCATAACTTGGCACCTCACCAGACCATCTTTCCATAGGTGTTTTCAATTCTATGGCAGTAGAAGGTGTTCTGTTTACAAGATAAACAGCAGTAGACAATGCCTCTGCCCATAAAGTTTTAGGCATACCTGAATGAAAAAGCATACACCTCACTTTGTCTAGTAGAGTTCTATTCATCCTCTCTACTAGACCATTTTGTTGAGGTGTCCCTGCCACTGTCAAGTGTCTACCAATCCCATTAGTTTTACAAAACTGGTCAAACCATGAGTTGCAAAACTCCAACCCATTATCAGTTCTTAACCTTTTTACTTTCTTTTCAGACTGGTTTTCAACTAGCACTTTCCATTCTTTAAATTTTTCATAGGCCTCATCTTTACTCTTTAACAAAAATACCCACACCCTTCTACTATAGTCATCAATAAGGGACAGAAAATACCTGGCACCACCCAATGATTGCACCCTTGATGGACCCCACAAATCAGCATGGACATAGTCCAAAATACCTCTTGTTTTGTGACTGCTTCTTGTGAATCTGACTCTATGTGCTTTACCTAGAATACAATTTTCACAAAAGCCTGCACTAGTGTCTTGAATATTACCAAGAACCCCAAGTTTCTTCAATTCTACTATTCCTCTTTCACTGATATGACCCATTCTCTGATGCCAAAGCTTTGCAGTTGCTTGGTCATCAGTCACAGGATAGGCAACACTCTTGTCACCTGCTTGCCCATCTAGAATGTAAATTTTATTTCCCTTTCTAGTGTCAGTCATCAGAATCAACTGTCCCTTTATCACCTTGGCTTTACCACTTTTCAGACTCACAGCACACCCTTGATCTTCAAAGGTTCCAAGAGAGATCAGATTTCTCTTTAATAGAGGAATATATCTCACCTCATGCAGTTCTGTAACAGTGCAATTGAATAATTCCAATGTAACAGTACCAATTCCCTCAATTCTGCAGGGCCTATCATCTCCCAATTTAACTTCTCCCATATCACATTCTTTAAATGAACTAAAGAATTCTTTATATGGAGTCATATGATAGGAACGGCCAGAATCTATTATCCAATCAAACTTATTCTTACCATTTGATACAACCAGGACATCAACACTTTCATAACCGTCTGATTGGTTATCTTGACTTTGACTCCCTTGATTCTTGCCTTTATTCCATTCTGCCTTTCTCCTTTTCCACTCAGGACACTCCTTCTTCAAGTGCTTTTCTGAGTGACACACAAAACACTTCAGTTTAGGCCTAGACTTAGATCTCATCTGACTTGAACCTTTTGCCTTGTTCAACCTTGAATCAGATCTCCCTCTAACTGCAAGTGCTTCACTGGTATCACCACCATCATTCTTTCTTTGTAACTCTTTAGAATTCATTGCTGCTATAACTTCCTCCATTGTCAAACTGTCTCTCCCATATAACAGAGTATCCACAAAATGCTCATAACTCTGAGGCAAAGTGGAGAGAAACAATATGGCTCTGTCTTCATCATCAATTTCTACTTCTATATTCTCCAAATCAAGAAGTATCTTATTATACTCATCAATGTGATCTTCCATTGATTTCCCAGAACCCATCTTGAATGAATATAGTCTTGTCTTCAAATAAAGCCTGTTTGCTAGTGATTTAGTCATGTACAATGACTCCAACTTTAACCATACTGCTGCTGCTGTCTTTTCCTTTGAAACTTCTCGAAGAACCCGATCGCCCAAACTCAAGATAATTGCACTGTGTGCTTTATCCAACTGTTCTTTCTTCTCTTTCTCGGACAGTTCTTCTGGCATATATGGTTCCCCCAATAATGCATCGACTAAACCTTGGTGAACCAATAACGCCTTCATCTTGAGTCACCAAAGACTGAAATCGTTTCTTCCATCGAATTTTTCAATATCGAATTTCGCAGATGACACCATGACTAAAGCAATCAATCACGATGAACGAAACTCTTCGATCAAGAGCAACAAGGCTCTGATACCAATTATGAAGAAATTAAGCGGAATTTCTATAGAAATCAGAGATTCGATAACAACGAAGCCGAATACGAATTCAAAAGAAAACAGAAATGAAGAAATGAAGAAATGAAATTAGACTCTTATTATCAATGAAAGTTGCTAACGATTACAATTGAAAGAAAACTGGAAAAAGAATTAGAATGAAATCGTCTCAATCAAAAGTCCCCAAATCTGTAATCGGAGCTGAGCTTATAACCCTAATCTATTGTCAACGGTAATTAACGAAACATGTATTAAACTTGACACTTTTAGTCCTCCACCCTTCAACTATGCTCAACTTGACAGTTTCTACCCATAACTTTCACTGTCACGATTAACCAAGAATTAACCATTCTCTTAGAGTCTAATTTCTATGTCTTTGTTTATCCAACCTCAGCAACCACTCCATTAATCAAAAACACCAGTGATCCACAGGATTTGTATGCTTAATGAAAATGAAATGATCACCAAGACTAAACAACCAAAGAACACAATTGTAAAGCTTCTAATCTTGAAAACTACACTCACAATTAATTATACCATATTCTGAGCATGAAAATATTAAAAAAAAAGAAGAAAAAACACACACACAAAGAAATCAGAAGTGCGAACAACAAATAAAGTGACAGGTAAAGGGACAACAAGTTGAAATATAGTATTTCAATAATATATAAAACTCGAAGGATCAAATTACAATAAAGTAACAGGTAAACAAGCAACAAGCTACGCCAAAACCTGTTTGGTCTGTCCTTTCCAAATAAAAGAAATGGTTTTACTAGTTAGTTTATTAACGGAAGAATTGAGCCACGGTGATGAGAAATACTATGACTGCAGCAAGTAGAGCAACTGCTTTCCATGGAGTATCCATATATGTTTGCTTAAACTCCGCAAAATTTCGAGACCAGTAACTATCATAGTACTGGGCTATATTCGTCCACGCTTTAATGTAATAGAAATCTTGCAAGTTGACATTTTTGCATATGCTGCTTATCATGTCTGAAGCCTTTTCGTTTGAACCCAAGTGGCTGACAATCACACCTGATTTCTCCAACTTCGCAATGTCCGCTGGAGTAGCTGCTAGCATATGCATGGCCATGGCATATGATGTCACATAGTTGTCAACTGGTGAGTACTGCTCGTATGCAATGAGATTTCTTAACACCACTTCAAAGAAATTGTCAATACGCACTACTGGCATTTTGAGAGCAGGCTTATTGAACTCCATAGCCATTGGCCAAGTCAAGTTTTCATTCGGCATAATCTTCACCCCGACTTTGCCCAGTTCTATAGCTGAGTGGGCTGTTGGAATTTCTGTTATTTCTGGTAGCCTAGAGTTAGGTTTGTAAAATTTATGTAGAAAACCAAGAATGTGATAATGAGTTGACTTTGTGCCAACGTTTGTAGCTTTTAAGGGATGTTCAAAAGGATTTATGTGATCTAGTAAAACCTTAAGCATGGTAGTAAGGGTGGTTTCTGGTTGCAATTTTCCAATGGTGAGGTTATAGATGTCTTGAAGGACAAAAAATGGGATCTGGTTTTCTAGTAAAACCAGATCTAGAGCAATATTTCTGCTGCGCAACTTATTGTCGGAAAATAAATTGCCAGTAACAGGAAGCTTATCAATGAACTGAAGTATGAAACAACCGTCCATAACCATCATTTCCACAAGTTCATCGTCAGAATACGTCTTAGTCTTCATCCCAAAATAGTATCCCCTGATTTTTTGTATTGAACCCCTCACCTTTTTCACACAGTCGTCCAATATTTCCTCCACGGAGCCTACCTTAAGCAATAGCTCCTTTAGATCCGTCGGTTTCTTGCTTTCCACTAGTTTCAAATTTGCAAGTCCTTTGTGTAGAGGTCCAATGGACACCACCCGAGGGGTGAACGAGCTAGAGTTGACTTCTTTGAGGATGGCAGGAACCACGTAAATTGGTGAAAAATTTACGTCGTCTTTTAAATCGTGGACACGATTAAGAAAACTTAGGGTGGCTGGATCCATTGGCAAGATTTTCTCTGAAAAAGATACAATACAATCTGAATTATGGGTATATAGAAGTGATATGTTGTCAAAAGTTTAAGGTTCAAAACAGACGATCAAAAGTATAGGTTTATATAATATACCTTGGATGTAAACTGCATGACTTGAGTTTCCTGCTTCTTGGTTGCTCATTTATCTTCTTCATGTGTACGGAACTTATGTAGACCTTGAATCGATTTAAATTTTAGATGGAATATTGACAACGAACACTAACGTGGTAAGTTGAATCACTTTACGTTGAAACTTTCAAATACCTAAGACTTTGATTTTAATATATATCGAATATATACTTATTCTCAACATTTAAAATATTATACTAATTAATTACCTATTTTTATTTTTTATGAGAATAAGATATAAGTGTTGTAAGAGAGATGTTGAAATGAAAAGATCGGTTTAGGTAGGAAAATTAAAGATAAGAAAATATCTCAGCAATTAGAACTTGATCTATTAAAAAAGAATGGATAATTTGGTTTTAGTATTCTTTGTTGACTTTTAATTAAGTTCTCTCATTTTTTTAATTGTTCGTATCTTTCACATAAGATATTATTTTTCTAAAAAAATACATCATAAAACAAATGTTTTTTATCTTTAAAACGCGTATAATGTTGGTATATATAAAATAAAATAAAATCATTCTTTCGATTTTTGACATAAGATGACACAATGATCTGAATATTTTGACACAATATGACATAATGATCTGAACATTTTGATAAAATCGAAAGAGTGATTTATTTTATTTTATATATAACACTGTACGCGTTTTAAAAATAAAAAACGCTCGTTTTTATGGTTTATTTTTTTTAAATAATGTCGTATCTAAGAGTTATGAATGTTTAAAAAATTGATGGAACTTTATAAAAAGTTAAAAATGTCCTTTCATCTTTTGTTTTTCTCTCCAATTTTACACATAACAACTTTGGGTCATAGATCTTTATTTAATTGAAGATATAATGGCTATGATTTCATTTTATCACTTACTCAAACCAAATTTCTCACAATAACCCTCTCTAACTCATAATATTAATTAATACTTCCAAAATATTTACAATAATATAATATAATTCAAACTCTATTTGTTAAAATAATATAATTCAAACTGAAGATGTGTTGTATTATTTTTTTCTATTCTTTGTATGTTCTTATTTTACATAGTGGATTTGTTTGGTTTGTTCCATATATAAGTTGGGCCGGAGATAATAGGACATCGTGAAGCTATTGGGCTTGATTTGGATTAAAGAATAGACCAGGTTGCTGAAAGAGTGTGCATGCGGGTCATGGATATCCGGATGTTTGATGGATCCTATAAGGTGTTTTGATCAACTAGGGTTATCTCAGTTTCAAGATTTTCCTTTCATCGTCTCCCTTAAATTAGCTCCACTAGGTTTCGTGTTCTTCATCGTAGATTTGTTTTTATATCTCATTTCTTAAATTATTTCTAGATCAAATTATCACAATGATGATCTGTTAGATTTCTGCTCGTCTTCCTTGATATGTTTCAGGAAGAGTGTTTATATTCTTTGTTGTATTTTATATCTGTTCCTATTTGGGTTTTATATCTTTGACATCGGAAATCCATATTAGTTTTGTTAAATTTTACATGGTATCAGAGCACATGGCTTTGATTTCCATCAACGTATGATTCTGGGGCTTCTGTGTTTTCGTTTTTATCGATCTAGGGTGTTCTCGATTGAACCCATAATCTATCTGTTCGTCACTGTGTCTATGGCTATTGAAGAACTTGAGTTTGGTTTTGTGTGCGGATGTTGCGGATCTGATTTGGCTGTTAAAGTGGTAGCTTGTTCCTGACTATTCATGTTCTTGATTTTGGTTTGAAGAACGGTGACGCTTAGGAAATAGTTATTGTTGAAGGTTCCAGATCTAGTGTTTTTGGCTGGTTCTTCTTGACCAGGTACGTAACCTTAAGTGAAGGTTACACAAGCTCAAGTGTCCTGGGTGAGATCTTTCCGTTCTGTGTTATTTGTTTTTCGTTTGATATATATTGTTCTGTTGCGAAGCGGGGCCGGTGAACCCATCACAGGGCGGGCAATCCTCTATATTGTGATTGTGTGGTTGTTGTGTCTTATTTGTTCTTATCTGTTAGTGTGTCACTTTATTCTGCGTGTGATATTGTTTTGACTCTTGGTCAACCCTTGATTTGACACACGAGAATCATTATTTTCACCAAAACGTTCAGTTTTGAGAAACATAATGTGAACTGATTTCTCGAGACCCCAAAACTAAGCTTTTTGTCAAAACGTGGGTTCAAAACATAAAAATTTTAAAAATCACATTTTTGTTAAGATAGTCGATGTAGACCATCTGAAATGTCATCTTCCCCATTTAGACAGTTCCGCATGACAAACATTTTGTGTCTTGTCAGCGCCGCCTGCGGACCGTCGGCCTCTATTACCAAACAGATGGTCTGCATCGATGGATTGGCCAGTTTGTGCATTTTGGTACCAAAAATAGAGCTAAGCTTGTTTTAGCCACTTTTTTCACTTGTACTAGTTTCTTAAGTCCAAAACATATTACCATGCTTTTGTGACAACTGATTTCTGACCCAAAACAACTTTCTATGTTTGAAAGCTTTTCATTTATGCACAAATCTTAATTTTAAGGTTTGTAGTCCAGGTTCTAGTCTCAAACCTTCCTGACCAAATCTTACGATAGCTTAAACTTTATGAAAAACTCATGCATGCATGATCAAAAGGTGGTTTAAGAGGCTAATCATCATTGTTACTTTTATAAATGATGTTTTAAGCATAATCATGGATGGCCATACCTTGATAGCTCTCAAACACTCTTTTACACTTGTATAGTAACTTCCTTAACCTTTGATCGAGTTGGTAGCAGTCTACATGTAATGATTCATGACCAAAACATGGCTTAATCACCTTATTAACTCAAAGTAAGCTTAAATCACTAAAATCAAGTATGTTTACCTTGATAATTCACTTGATGACCTCTATACAACCTTGTTCACTCCTGATTGTATATTCTCATGCTTTTATTAAAATTCCAACCCAACTGGTATCAGTTAGTTATGGACCAAATCAAAGTATAACATGTGACTAAAAGGTTATAACGTTTACTTGAGCTTGTTCTCGCTTCAACACTTCAAGACAAAGCTTTCGAGCACTTAGAGCTTCTTCTGGGACGTGGAGAAGTAGGGAGAATCAAGAAAAATTGCAGCAACTGAGCAGAAATGAGCTGGAGCATTGTTCTTATCGGTTACGATCGATGTGGACCGTTTAAGGTTCTTATAGGGGCCGACGATCCGCATCTTTTCTTAGGAAAAACACACAGATTTGACCCGACGGGTGCTGCATCCGACCCGATAACCCGTCGAATATGTGGACCGTCTGTGTCTAGAAATGCTCTGGACGGTCCCAGTGATCCTTCATGGGATTTTCCAACTTCTTTAAATTGCAAATGCTCTGGACGGTCCCATCGATTCTTCATGGGATTTCTAACTTCTTTAAATTGCTCAATTTTAACTTGTGCGGATTCTCAAGATGTTGCATACATATATGTGTACCTCTCTTCTAGCATGTTGTACATGTGCTTAATGTGCGTCTGTGTGGGTACCTTTGTTAAATATGATCCGGAATATCTTTGTATTAGGCTATGATGTTTTCTGATAACCGACGAGGCGTTTATCCCAACCGTTACTTAGATCTGAGCCTTTTTACGGTTTGTTCTCTACTATCTTTATTTGTTTGCTCTTTCATTTTGTTGTTCATCTTTAACATGAATAATTTTATGCTAGAATGTGATATGGAAATTTGGTAGAAGTTGGGTTATTCATCAAAGACTTAACTTAGGGTTTTTGTTTTTATTAGGTTTGTTTCATTTGGATTTTGTTCTATATAATTCTGTATTAGTTGCTGTTTGTTTCATGTGGTGATGTGGAGAACATGAAGGAACTAATACCGTTAGTAAAAAAACTAATAGTGTATCATTAGAATCAAACACCTTGAAAACTTGTATTATTATGGGGATTTTCATATTTGGTATTATTATCCGCCAACTAGTAATAACTTGGATTATTAAAATCCAATTTTCCTTAAGCAACAATCCACGTCAGCAAGAGACTAACAACCGTTAGTAAAAACCAACGGTGTATTATTAGAATCCAACACCTTGAAAACTCATACTATTAGAGAGAATTTTTAAAACTCGTATTATTATCCACCAGCAATGCAAAACTTTATTATTAAAATCCATTTTCCTTTTCCATAAGAAACATGTATATGTTATCTTTTCTAAGTAAATTTAAAATCTCAAAAGGTCAGCACATAAATATTTTATCGTTGAAAATATAATATACAAGTGGGTCGACCCGCGCTTCGCGGCGGAGTCGGACCGTTTTAAAAGGTTGGTTAGCCAAACAATGAGAGATGCGGGCCGCGTGAAACTCGTATCGTGAATGCATATAAATTTAGTTCTAACAAAGAAGAGAATGTAAATATATAAGAATTCATAAAGAGTTGTAAAAGAGTTTGTGAGAGGCACATCACAAACTAAAAAAATACTACTGGTCTAAAGATTACTTATTAAAAGAATTACAAAACAAATCACATAAACCGATACATACTATCATTCTATTGATCATGCAATCGAGAAACCACAATGGAATAATTTAAAACCCCAAAAGATTTATAGCCATTACAACCAGAATGCAGTTCAACTCCTAGATACAGACCATTGAGTGTTTATTAGATATAATAACTGTACATACAAAATACAAATGTCATCTACTTAGATTTATAGCCATTACAACCAGAATGCAGTTCAACTCCTAGATACAGACCATTGAGAGTTTATTAGATATAATAACTGTACATACAAAATACAAATGTCATCTACTTAACTGCTGCATATTTATATAAATGTTTGCATATATAAATTCCAACTCATCATTGTCCTGATTCAATTAACTCAAGAATGACATGCTTCTAGAAGTACTTAGGCTTATAATACTCATCTTCACAGTTTTAAGAAAGGCAACACATCAGATAGTAGTTCATAAAGTCAAAATCATGACTGTTAAATTAATAAAACTTATACCAAACCGAACAACTCTAATTTAAAGAATACTATTTCATGCAATATTAATTTTTTTAAGGGTTTATAACCTGATGGACAAATAAATGTCGCAAGTGATTGTAGTATATACTCTATGACCCAAAATTACCCACTTTAGCTCAAACCCATGAATCAAAAACTAAGTCGGTAGTTATTGAGGTTCAAGCAAACCTATCATTTAAGCCTATCATTTAAACATGTGCTTTCATCACATGTTACTGGTGGCTTTTTGGATTAGGATTCCTAAGAAAGAAACAAATGAATTTCCATAATCAAATTCGGTAGTATGAGTAACATTAAAGATTTTATTAAAAAACTGTGTATTTAAATTCTCTAGTATGAAGAACAAATTACCTTTAAATGATGGGCAAATGATTATATTTTCCAACGCCGAGCATTTGAACTTTTGAAGTGTGCGTATAATAATTTCTAAAAGCAACAGAACATATTTACAATTAGATAAAACAACCAAAGAGATTTACAATTGGAGGTGTCAACTGTACAAATCAACTTAAATGCAGAAGGCTAAAAGTAGATGTGGGATACCTTGATGTAAATCTAAAATGAAGATGTTTGTAGAGAAAAACGTAATACATCACAAATAAATCACAATCCAAACTGCCACTCTGCCAGTAAAAAAATATAAAATCTAAACGAACAAATGAATTGAAATAGTGCCTCATGCTATATAAAGTTTAAGTAAGTGTTTGGAAAAAGAAAAAGACTTTCTTCATCACAAATAACAAATTGAAGGAATTCGTATGAAACAAATAACACAAAAATCGATAGTGTAATATGGCAGAAACACAAAATAAAATCATACGGATTAGAAGGAAGGTGGGATACCTTGATGTAAATACAAAGTGAGTGATAATCGAGATGTGGCAATTGAAGACGATCGATGATGTAGCCGGTAACTGAAATGCCCAATCTTCAAATGAAAACCAATCTAGGGTTAGCAATTTGTAAAATAAAATCACAATCTAGCAAACATATAACCATCCAAAAAGGTTTAAATCGTCTTAAGATCATCATAACCAAACCTCATGAGCATCAGAAAGGGACAACGGGAATCAAATCAGACTCAAATCACACCAACATCATCAAACAAATCTGATTTCACAACACTAAGCTTCAAAAACATCATAAAGATAATCACAACCAAGAAAGCCAACGAAGTTAGAGGCCACACCTGAAAGAGCAGCAATTAAAAATATGTACAGAGAGCCTAAAAAGGCTCAGAACTGATCACTAAAGCAAAGGTAATCATCCCTAAACACCACCATCACAAATATAACTTGACAACCCTAAAATCAAGCCATCAAAAGCAACATGAACAACCAAAATAGTGGAGATCAAACACCAAAAACACGAAACACAACCAAATTGATACCCCATCGGTACCAAACCCAAACCAAATGGTTGGGATTATTAAAGACACAAAACTGCACCAAAATACCTGGGTTTTTAGATCTGGAATAGAGAATCAACCAAACCCCAAAATCGATTCATGAAAAGCAACATAAACAACCAAAAGAATGTAGATTTAACACCAAAAGCACTAAATAAATCGACACCTAAAACAAAAACCCTAAAACAAAGAGGAAGATTACCTATAATAAAAAGAGGAAGACGACAAAGGTAATTAAAGGCGATGATCGAAGGATTGCAACCCCCGGTTGCAGTGCAAGATCACCTTGTGTGCTCGTGGTTGTGACGGTGTTGTATCGGCGTTCCCATTGCATGTGATGGTGTTGCATCGACGATAGAGAGATGATAGAGATAATGGATCTCGATGAATGGAATTGAGAGAGAGAAAAATGTATGAGCTATCTAAACTGGGTGAGAAAGAGAATAAAGCCTATCAGTCAAAGGCCATACACGCAAAGATCATAAACGACGACTTCGTCTCGTGGATGTGGAGCAGAGAAGGAAGATCTGCTGTGGAGGAGATAGAAGGAGAGATGTGATAAACACGCAAAGATGCATAAAGTAGTCAAGTTGTACCCAAAAAGTTATTGGTATGTACCATAAGCAATAGAGATGGTACAACATGCTTTAGAAATTGTACAATAAGGTTGTAAAATGTATATAAGGTATAATATGTTATATAAGGGTCGGGGGATGGGGTCTTCAGGTCTGGGGTACTTTTAGGGGTTTCCTAACTTTGCCTTGGTGGTCTTAGGTGTATGTGGGTATGCTAAAATTTTTTTTTATTTGCATGTTTTATTATTTATTTTATTGTATTTTTTATTATTATTCTTCTTTCTTCTTATTTTTTTTATTTTATGTATTTATTATTACTATTATTATTATTATTATTATTATTATTATTATTATTATTATTATTATTATTATTATTATTATTTTATTTTTATCTTTTTTTGGGCGTCTCTTTGTGTCTTATAATTGACATTTGTTTTACCGGAGTCGAGGGTCTCTCTGAGTGTAGCCACTCTGTCCATTGTGACGAGGTAAGGTGTGTCATCATCCCGCCCTCCCTAGACCCTACTCTGAGTGAGATTTATACTCGGTATGTTTGGTTTGGTTTGGTATAGGGACAATATTAAATAAAAATAGTGTTTTGTCTAAAAATCATAAAAGTGGCCATTTTACTGATTTTTTTTTGTACTGGATTCATAATTTTTATAATGGTTTTAAAATACAGTAAAAAAATACAAATACAATACAAAAAAGAAAACACAAATTCAGTACACAATATGAATACGATATAAAAAATCAGTAAAATAGATGTTTTTATACTTTTAGGCAAAAGCTGTTTTAGGGATCTCACTCTTCTATGTAAATATAAGTGTAGAAGAACTAAGGGATATGTTCAGGGGCAGATTTAGTATATAATGACCGGGTTTACAGGAACTCATCAAGTTTTAAAAGTTGTTAAGAATTATATATAAAAAAACTATAGTGAACCCACACACTATAAGAAATTAAATTGACCTTTAGCGCCGACTGTTGTCGTCGTTAAAGCCCCTAAAGTCGCCGCTAAAAGTGTGTCGCCGCTAATGCCCGTCGCCGCTACTGGACCGCCGCTAATGCTTCCTGCATGTCGCCGCTAATAATCGTCGCCGCCAATACATGTCGCCGAGGGGGCGGGACTAATTTTTTTATCGAGGGGGCGATACTCAATACATATAAACTTTTTTTTACGTAAAATCATGATTATTAATGCTTCTGACTGAAAAACTGGGAGGGGGGGGGGGGGGGGGGATCGCCCCCTCCGGTCCCTTCAAAGCTTAGCCCATGATACCAAATGATTCTCTAGTTTAATTGGTTCTTAGCGTGAATTATATCCTTAAGGTACACGGTTTGAATCATGTCACCGGCTGTTTTTTAATCTGTTGAAAGTGTAAAGCGAGTGTCGAAATTCATGAATGGGCTCTTTGAAAGAAACAAAAATATAACAAAGATATGAAGCAATTGACCTTTCTGTTTTTCTTTCTAAAATGTTTATCTATTGAATCAAATTCGTCCACATCAATATGTTAGATGTGATATCTTTTTATGTGAGATGAGACGACTTAATCATTTTTCTCGTGTTCTCTACTACTCGTAAATTCAGGTTAGTGTTCTTTTTAAAAAAACTTTTATCGTTTTAATTATTCTGGATTGGAACTTTAGCGATAAAAATCCGACCCGACTAGAAAATTGTATTGTCAAGTTGATAGAATTCCGAGTATACAAACTATAAAGTATGAGTAACTCTAGTAAAAAAATTCTGAACCCGTCCCTAGATATGTTGACCTACAATCATATAAGATGGTAGAGTATGAAAGAAAATTTCGTAATTTAAACTTAAAAGGTCCATGAAATACGTATATTACACAAATATAAAATCTCAAAGATATGTCGAACTTTTAAACAGTTAAAATTTAAAAATATGAAGACTTGTCAATTACTCTTTAGCATTTAAAATTTGTAGATGCATTTTATCTCAACACGTTTCTCACCACATCTACATCAAAATTAGTAAATGGTCATTTTATTGGTTATTCTATTTTCACACACACCTTGACACCCCCTCAAAACTCAAATGATAGTTTAACCTTCGAGTTTAAATTCGAAGAATTCAAACAACCTTTTGAGATGTTTGAAAAGCTATGACTATTTTCAAATAACCTTTTAAAAGTTCGAAAAGTTATGGCTTTATTTTCAAACAATCATTTACGGATCATGAAGGATTACAATATGGAGATTATGGTCTAAGAATTGAATGTAACATCTCTTTATGAATTATAAATATTTGAAGCGTGAAAGTATTTTAAGAGAGAAATAAAAAACAGAATAAGAAAGCTTAAGTGTGAACCGTTGAACCGTTGGACTAATCTTGTAATTAGTAAAAAATTAGGGATTTAATTAATAAATATTTATTAATTATTTTATAGAGTTGTATTAGACTAGGATATAGTTTTGTTATTTAATTAGTTTTAGGTTTATCTTCCATCCAAGTTTTATTAGTATAAATATGAGTGTATAGGGTCTTTATAAATTGTTCCGGTTATATTGAATATTGAGTTTATTCCCGTTCATGTTATTACCTGTGATATCCATTATTAACCAGATCAACATTCAGAGATTCTAGTAAAAAGAGTAGAATCCGATGAGTTTTTTTGAAGGTGTATGTGTTTAGACATGAACAACTTAGAGGATAGAAAGAAAAGAACTCGTTTATTCATTTCATGCCCCTTTACATTCAGAGTCCCTCTATTTATATACTTTGACATAAGAGACTAAAAACTTTTCTAACACTAAACTAATTTCTATCAACCAACTAACACCACTTGTATTAGATACATATCACAACAGTAAAAGAATCTACGATCAAATGGTAGAGACCTGAGTAGCCATTTTCAGATCAAAGAAGTTGGCTGACGAAAGAACGTGACCACGGTGATAAGAAACACTATGACTGCACCAAGTACAGCAATTGCTTTCCATGGAGGATCGATATACGTTCGCTTAAACACCCCAAGTTTCCGGGGCCAGTAACTGTCATAGTACTTGTCTACATTCTTCCATGGTTCGATGTAATAGAAATCTTGCAAGTTGACATTTTTGCATATCCTGCTTATCATATCCGAAGCGTTTTCGTTTGAACCTAAGTGGCTGACAATGACACCTGCTTTTCCCATCTTGGCAATGTCTTCTGGAGTTGCGGCTAGCATACGCATAGCCATGGCATATGATGTAACATAGTTTTTAACTGGTGAATACTGTTCATATGCAATGAGATTCCTTAATACCACTTCAAAGAAATTGTCAATACGCACTACTGGCATTTTGAGAGTAGGCTTATGAAACTCCATAGCCATTGGCCAAGTCAAATTTTCATTTGGCCTAATCTTAACCCCGACATTGTCCAGTTCTACAACTGAGTGGGCTGTCGGAATTTCTTTTATTCTCGGTAGCTCAATGTTCGGGTCGTAAAATTTATGTAGAAGGCCAAGAATATGATAATGAGTTGTGTCTTTGCCAACATGTTTATCAATTAAGGGCTCTTCAAAAGGGTTTATGTGATCTAGCAAACCCTTAAGCATGGTAGTAAGAGAGGGTGTTTCTTTCAATTTTTTGACAGTTAGGTCATAGATGTCTTGAAGAACAAAAAATGGGATTTGGTTTTCCAGCAAAACTAGGTCCAGAGCAATATTCCTGCTACGCAACCGATTGTCTGAAAATAAATTTCCATCTATAGGAAGCTTAATAATGAACTGAAGTATGAAACAACCATCCATAACCATCATTTGCACAAGTTCATCTTCAGGCGTAAACATCTCCAACCGAATTTCATCCTCGGTATAAGTCTTCACCCCAAAATAACATCTCTTGATTTCTTGTATTGATCCCCTCACCTTTTTCACACACTTGTCCAATGTTTCTTCCAAGGAGCCTACCTTAAGCAATAGTTCCTTCAAATATGCGGGTTTTTTGCTTTCGACTAATTTCAAATTCGTACGTCCTTCGTGTAGAGGTCCAATAGAGACCACCCGAGGGGTGAACGGACTAGAGTTGTCTTCAGTGAGGATATCAGGAACCACGTAGATCGGTGAAAATTTAACATTGTCTTCTATGTTTTGGACACGATTAAGAAGATATTGGGTGGCTGGATCCATTGGCAAGATTTTCTCTGAAAAAAGATACAAATTTTAAGGATATATATACAAGAAAGTATATGTAAGTAAAGCGTACTGAGATTTGGGTTATACCTTGGTTGTAAACTGCATGATTTGTGCTTCTTTCTTTATTGTTCATTTTTCTTCAATTGTATGTAGTCCATGTAGTCCTTGGATCGCTTTAAATAGATGTAAATAATGCAGACTGTAAATAGTCAATCGGTGGCTTGAGTGTATAACTCTAGGTCCATTTTTTATAGGGAGAAAAATTATATTCTTTAATAATTTTCAAAGCTAACATATAATGTTAATACTCATAAAAGGAAACATGAAACGAAAGAAAATTATGTAATTATGAAAACTAGTTAATTAGATTAATACGTTTACATATATAAGTTTTTATGTAATTAAGGGGTCTCTTTTAACTTTTGAAAAGGGCTTTCGAAATCTTGAAACAAACGGTGTAATTAATATGATCAAATAGTTACGTAGTGTAAGATTAGATTTGAGGGTATGATGATACCACCATCTTAAAATATCGAATTTAGTTACCTATTTTTATTTATTTTATTGAAAAATATATCATAATATTGGTATTATAACTTTATCATTTTCTAAGATTTTAACCAAGTAGGTGTCATGTTTAATTACCAAAGCATCTGGCTATTTTTTAATAAGATGCTTCGCTGTTAAATAAAATTACCAAATAAATAAACATATGCACATCAAATTACCAAAGAACCTGAGGAAAATATATAAAGAGATCATGTTGCTACTATAAAGGGTTAAAGTTCCTACGAAAAATATACGGTGGATGACTAAATGTGTTAGGAAGCTTCCTACTTATTTTCAACAAGATATTAAAACACTTCATATATTTTAATTTTTCTTGGAAATTCTTGGGAGACTTCCTACGCTTTTGGCATAAAATGTTAAAATTTTATACTTTTTTTTTCTTCAATTTCCTCGTAAATGTGTAATACCTTCCTACGTATTTCCAACAAATATGTAGCTTTTTAGATATATTAGATTTCCTTGTAAATACGTGAGAAACTCCCTACCCATTTCCAACAATGGTATTTGTTTTAGAGTGTTACTATTCTACGGCCCCTCTTTTAACTTCTTGGATTTATACAATTCAAACCCTTTTTTATTTCATTTTTTTCCTTTTAAACAAAATAAATTTTTGTAAGGAAAAATATCCACTTTCTTAAATTAAATCTTTTTATTATTTAATTAATTTATATATGAATCATAAATTCATAATAAAATCTTATTTTCGAATTAGAAAAAATATAATAACCTCATATTACAAAGCGTCGTTTTTTAAACATGTTTAATGGATATTTTCTAAAGATATTAATAGAAAAAAAAACTAGTTAGAGAAAATATTTTTAAAAAATAAATTTTTGGATTTTATAGAGAAACAATTTTTTTTTGTAATGTTTTCATATTTTAAATAACAATTTCATCTATATTTTTAAACGTGATTATTTTTACACAAAGAATTTTTTTTCTATTTCTTTCTAAAAGAATTATTTTAATATTTTAGTGAACTTTTTTTTTGTTTTATTTTTGAATCTTTTTAAACTATAGCTTTAGTTTTCGATCCTTGTCAAAATAGTTTTTAATATTTAAAAGAAGGTCATTGTTTACAAAATATTACATTTGCACGAATAAATCAGTGTCATCAGATAAAAAAATAAAGACTCATGAGATTCTGAGTGATAACATTACATATGTAATATCAATGTGATCGGTGATAAAAAAACAAGTTAATCAGTTTAAGTAATATGTAACAAAAGTTTACATATGTAAATTTAAATATATAATGAGATGTAATATGAAAAAATGTAAGTTTACATATGTAGCACAATTTTACATATGTAAATCTAAATATATAACGAGACATAACATGAAACAAGCATAATTTTACATATGTAGCACATGTTTACATATGAAATTTAAATATATAATGAGACGTAACATGAAATATACATAAATTTATGCATGTAGCACAAATATACATATGTAAACTTTAATATACATGAGAGGTAACATGAAACTATAACATCCCAAATTTTGTTTTGCCTTGATATTGATATTTTAGTGTGGGTTTTAGTCGGGTAACTGGGATTAGTAATAACCCCGGTGTTATTAGTAAAAATTAATAATTAGTTACTAAGTTATAAATTGGTGACTAATATTTAAGTAAGGAAATTGAGGGGTTCAAGTGTAAATTAGAAAGTATGGTTAGGATTTGATTAAAGAAACATAAAGGAGGGACTAGAGCTATACATTGTGAAATAAATCAAGTCTGAAAGTTCATTCCAGGCATAATTATCGCGACTAAGAATTAGGAGGGGAAGAACCCTAGTTCTTTGAAGAAATCAGTTATTAAGCTTGTTGGTGGATGAATTGAGAGGGGAGAAGTCCAATTTTGGTCTAGGAAGCCATCCAGATCACGAATTCATCATCTCTCCTTATGTTCTTGGTCAAGTAAGTGGTTATCTTAATGTGGTGATTTCATGAACTTTGATTAGTGGTCAAATTGATGTAGAAAATCTATTGTATATGTGTTTCTATACCTAGATAGTGCATGATTTTACCTTGCATGCTTGTAATATTATGAATTTGGTAGAAGTGGTGATGGGGGCTAAAACACATCACATGGAGTTCGAAGTATTAGAAGGTTGGGTGGTTGGTTTTGGTTGTTTAGACCATAAGAATCCTTGTTGTATGAAGAAGTTGTTAATTGTTCATAAATGTGAAACTGATATGCTTGTAACTAAGGGTGGGGGTGGATTGGTAACTTAAATGTGGTTTGCTTCCTAAAACATTATGTATGCATATTAGGTGTTTGATGAAATGCCTAAGAGAATGTGAAATGATAATAGGTGGATTTCACCAACTGTCTTGATGATGTTATGTTTTATGATGTGAATTATGATTGTTAGAATGATTAATCTAAATAACCATGTGACTATAAGTGAAGAAGGTGGGAGTTCACAACCTCAACATGAAGAAAAAGACAAAGCATCAAGGTAACATAGGGTGTGTTTAATTTCTTGTTAATGGGAGGTGAAAATTCCCAATCCTAAATTAGTAGTAGTTGGTATGAGAGTAATTTGATATAGGATGAAAATGATGTGGTTTCATTCATGGAATGAATCCAAGATGTTAAAGTTGGTATTTGACCCATTTAGGTTGTGGTGGAATTAAGTGGGAATTATGAATAATCATGATCTATGATTACACCTTCAGGTGGAAGTGTGACCTTGGCATAGGTTCACTTGTGCCAAGGGAAAAGTTGGTAGTTGATAAGTGATGTAGAGGAAAGTAATGTAGGATATATGGGTTATCCGTGATAGTGTAGAAATTGCCTAATTCATTGATTGATGCATTATTATTGTGTGTGTAATTATTGATAATTGTGAATTAGTTTGGTGTGTAAGGGTGGAAGATGTTAAATTGATGAATTGTGTGATATTGGGGTTAACGGGTCAACGGGTTAAGGTAAACATTTGGAAAAATTCCACATACGATGGTATGATAGAAGTGTGTTAAATGAACATGAATTATCTAATTTGGTTCATAAAATGACATGTGGTATGATAATTTAGAAGTTAGAATTGAAATCTTGCAACATGGACAAAAAGCAGAAAAATATGACTAAGTATGGAGAAGCAGGAATTTCCTGGCGATACGCCTCATTTGACTTGGGGTTTTAGGCGATACGTTAGAAACCCAGTCTCAAGATCTTTGTCATTTTTCTTAAATATGGTGTCTTTATTGTGGTTTGGTTGTTATATGTCATTAGTACTAACATGTTACTAGTATTGATAGTGAATAAGCATTGGGTTTGTGGGTCAAGGTCGAGCCAGGATTTGCAATGAACTGAACACAAGTCTCGAAGAAAGAATATTTTGTCTATAATTAATGAAACCATGTTTTTGGGGCGTACTCTGATAAAGACATGTGTTGTAGTACTACACTTATTTTGTGTAATGGTAATATCATCCCTCGATTATGTTAGCTTAAAACAACAAAAATTTCTCGCGTGTGTTCTCTTTATCTTAAACATCTGTTATCAAGGGATAGTGTCTTACAGAAACAAACATACGTTTACGTGTGTAACATGTTAAATAAGTAAAATTACATATGTAACATTAGCTTTACATATGTAAAATTAGTTATTACATATGTATACATTAGTTACTACATACTAGTTTTTTTTTTATTCTAGTGTGTTACACGGCTGAGTTTAAAAAAAGCTATAAATACAATCATAATCTACGACAATTATGTATTTTTATAACTATGTAAAAATTTCTCAGTAATTATAGGTGGGTTAGAGGTTTTACCACAGTGGGCATTTAAGCGGTGGGTTTCCTCTGGAATGGATGTGCAACATAGAGGGTATTAGTTACTCGCACAGACTGCGGTTGTAACGTGTCGTGAGTAACATCGTTTGCCATGATGAGACCCCCGGGTGACCGGATGTTTGCAGTTAAAAAAAAGAAATCTAGTAACGGAAAATAAAGATTTTAGTTTATTATATTGAAATGAAATACTTGTTAAATTTGAATTTAAACTTAACTAAAGTAAAAAAATTATAAAATTAACTAAAATAAAATATTTTATATTACATGTATAATATTTAATTAGAATATTATTGTGAATAAAGTATTATAAGCATTATATATATTAAAGTATTAAAGTATATGTAATAAAATATATTATTATAATAAAATATAATATATATACAATAAAATATTAACCTTAATATTAAAATTTAGTATTTGAATAATTACTAACCTTAATATAAAAATTTTATATTTAAATGATTACTTGTTAGATAATATATATACAATAAAATATTAAAAGTTCTACCCCTCCAGTCCCTCATGTTTGGCACAAATGCATCAGCGATCTTCTGCCTCCCGAAAAGTGTACCATAGATATGAGCTTGTGCATCCGCTTGGTAGGTCAGCAACATAAAACGACTTTGCAGCTTCTCTTCCCCCTCCCACGCTCCGTTTTCTTTGCACCCTCTGCCATTTATCAATCCCGCCGGTGAACTTTGCGCCGGCACCGTTTGAATATCCTCCCGTCACAACTCTCACTCTCTCTCTCTCATATCCCGTCTCACCATGTCTAATTCTTCTTCTAATTCTTTAATTTTTTAGTGATCTATTTTGACCCTCCCAGTAATATTAATATTAAGTAACCTAATTTTACCCATCATGAATAAAAAAGGACCCATATTGACACAATTGTTTTTATGGGTTGAATTGCTGCGCCTACTATATACACTCTCATATAGATGTTTAAATAAAATTGAGCATGTTGGATTTTATATAGCTCCTAGCTTATAAGATACGGAATTACCGTAATATATAACACCCTGGTAGAAAAAACTACTAGGTTCATAAATTTTTTAAAGTTATTATTAGTCACCCAAATCATATATAGACTTGAAGTAAAACTTTTTTTATTCTTCAACAGCTGTTTAAGGATCGATGTCACATTTGACTTTCGAATTGCGTATGCTTTTTTCCAACCATCCAGATTAATGAATCAACTCTATTCACATTTTAATACTACAACTTATAAAGGTCTATTACTCATATGGTATGAACACTAAAAATAGAAACATTAATTGCGCACAACTTAAACTAAACCTTAAAAATAACAAAACAAACATACAAACACAAACAGAATGGAAAGAGTGAACACAGAAGAAAACTAAAATCAAACGGTAGAATCTGAGTGGTCAATTCCGGCTCAATGATATGATTTGAATCTAATCATTCGAAAGATGAACTGAACCACGGCAAGAAGAAACAATATGATTCCAGCAAGCAGAGCGATCGCCTTCCATGGAGTACTACAATATTTCCGTTTGAACAACCCAAAATTTTTGGACCAGTAACTATCATAGTACTTTTTCGCTTTTTCCCAAGTTTCAATGTAATAGAAATCAGGGAAGGTGACATCTTTGCATATGCTGCTTATCATGTTTGAAGCCTTTTCGTTTGAACCTAAGTTATTGCGGATGATATTCGATTCTGCCAACTTGGCAATGTCGTCTGGAGTAGCAGCTAGCATATCCATGGCCATGGCATATGATGTAACATAGTTCTTAACTGGAGTCGAGTATTGCTCATATGCAATGAGATTCCTCATAACCACTTCAAAGAAATTGTCAATGAGCACTTCTGGCATCCTGAGAGTAGGCTTATGTGAAGATTGTTCAAACTCCACTGCCATTAGCCAATTCTTATCTTTATTGGGCCTTGGAGTCACGGGTTTCTTTGAAGCAACCTCTTTATTCCAACAGATAGATGTAAGGTTTGTCATCATTCCACTCTCCTCATACTCTATTGTTTTGAGTGAGATTTCACTAGGTATGTTTGATTGCTTGTCTTTATTGGGCCTAAACCTCACCCCAACTTTATGCAGTTCTATAGCCGAGTGGGCTGCTGGAATTGCTGCTATTTTTGGTGGATCAGATTTTTGATCAGGTTGGTAAAATTCGTGTAGAACGCCAAGAATGTGATAGCGATTTTCCACACGAGCAAGATTATTAACTTTAGATATCTTTAATTTCTCATAAAAGGGATTGACACGTTCTAGTAAATCATGAAGCATGATAGTGAGGCTAGGCTTTGATATCAATGTTTTAAGAGTAAGCTCATAGATGTCTTGGAGAACAAAAAAAGGGATTTGGTTTTCGAGCAAAACCAAGTCCACAGCAACAGACCTGCTACGTAACCTGTTCTCATAAAGTACATCGCCAGATGTAGATAGCTTATTAATAAACTGAAGTATGAAACAAGCATCCATAACCATCATTCGAGCAAATTCATCATCACTATACCCATCCTTGTTATAATACTGACCAAAATAATATCTCCTGATTTTGTTCTATTGAATCACTAACCTTTTTCTCACACCTTCTCAGTGTTTCCTCCAAGGAACCCACCTCACTCAGTAGCTCGTACAGATAAGTTGCTTTCATGTCTTCCATTAATTTCAAATTTGCACGTCCTTTGTGCATAGGTCCAATAGAAACCACTCGAGGGGTGAACGAGCTGGGGTTGACTTCTCTAAGCCTATTAGGGACCTCGTAAATTGGTGAAAATTTATCTTTATTGTCTCTACTTTTGACACACTCAAGAAGAATTTCTACAGATTTTGAAAGTATAGGTTTGCTTTCCTCAGCAATATTAATCCCTGAAAAAAACATAAATCTAAAGGTTAAAAGTATATTATTATGCATTAGGTTCAATTGAGAACCATTTAATTGTGAGAGCTTTTGATAACCAATCTCAGTCACCTAGTTTAATTAAGTTATATTAATTTCAAGAAAAAACCAAAAGAAATTAGTGACTGAGATTAGTTCTCAAAAGTTCTTAATTATATGGTTCTCAAATAATTCTTTCCCTAGTTGAGAGGGTTACCTTGGTTGTAAACCGTCCGACTTGAACTTCGCTCATCAGTGCTCATTTTTCTTCAGTTGTATGTAGAAACTCTAGCTAGTCCTTGGATTGCTGTAAATAGATGACTTATTAACATTGAATGTTAGCAGTTAATTTAAATCTGGTCAAATGTTAGCCTCACAAACCGTGCATGTTAGTGAGTAGTTTTTTATTTTAGTTGAAAGTATTATGAATATTGAGTTAGCAACTCATTCAATTGTATGCATCTTTTCTTTCCTGTAAGAATATTAAGAGACTTTCCCTTTGACAGAATTTAGCAAAAATCTACTCCGCAAATTTGTCACTTTAATTGATCAAGTGATTTTACCAGCAATAGAGACTATCAGACTAGGAGGCATATCTTAATTATTAATAAGTATTTGGTTGTATGAATAATCATAATATTATAATTGCAGTTTAAAAAAATAATAATAGTCAAACAAAAATAGCCTGATTAAGAATCAATTACATCGTTTTCACATACAGATTTTCGATAGATTAACGTGTAACACATATGGAATCAATAGAGGTTTGGTTTGTTACCTGGTCCACGAGTTCAAACGGGTTGAGACTTGAGAGATGGTTTTCTTGAAGGCAACAGGAGCAGAAATCTTCGTGGTTATCGGTGTCGTTTAGTCGTTAGTTAGGTGGTTCACACACGAAAATAAGTTTCATATGAAGTCAGGGAGGATTGATATATACTTACAGAATTGGAACTATAAAACAGGTCTGAAAATGAGATGGCTGTTAGTGAAACTGATAGGGTCACTATTAATTTATACTAATCAAAGGCTTAATAACCAAGCTAACTAGAAATAGATAAATACTGCAAATCTAGTAATCAAAATAACCAAATGGATAACCTAAATAGAAAAGTCAAACTTGGCTTCTAAGACTTGCACGCCAAGTTTTCACAACATAACGGAAATAACCAGAAATTAAGGCGAAGACGAACCTCTGACTTGCTGCGGCGGTTTTTGGGTGGCTTTGGATTATTGTCATATGGCCACGGAAATCGACCGGAGTCTCTTGAGTAAGTTTTTGGATTAGGTGGAGGTGACCAGAGCGCAAAGGTAAAGGTGGTTCGTGGCAGCGGTCCAGAAGAGAAGAACGATCAAAAGGGGGGGGGGGGGGAGGTAAGAGAGGTTGCTATGTTTGATAAGCTTTTATTGGGTCCGGTAAGAGCTTACCACTTAATCAATCCCCAGTCTTAGCTCTTATTCGGTCCGAGCTATCTGGGTTATCGGGAGTTTTGTGGCAAAGGGCCAAGAAAGATAAAACTTCGGTTTTGTTAGACCAAACTTTGATTTTATTTCACTTAATTAATCACTCTACTCTATTACTCTAGATTTTTAATAAAAATAATTTTTTTCATCTTTAAAAAGAATTTTTTTTTATAAAATAATAACTAAGTTTTCATATGTTTTATTTAACTCATTCATACTTTTTTTTTGTCTCTCCAAAATATATATCATGTTTAGTTTCTTGTTCTAATCTTGTGTAGTTTTATCAAATATTAAAAATATTATCTTTAACACTATTACGATTCAATAATTAAGTTCTGTAGAAAATAGAAAAGACCACCAATTTAAAAATCTAATATTATTATGTTTAAACATAAGGTTTTTGGAACAACATAAAAAAATTACAAATATTAAGATCGAGTTAACTTTTTTCAAAATTTAATCACCTACAACAAATCAAGAATTATCAAAACACAAAAAGTTTACTATGTACCAACATGAAGGAAGTCATTTAACATAGTAGGTTTTAGAGTTGTCGAGACTTTGCCATATCTTGTGTCACATGACTATTAGCTCATCTGTCTCTGTCTGGGTACAAAGTGCCGCAGACAACGGAGTACCGAGTCTTAGAATTGTTAGCCATATCGAGGGAGTCGAGATGGTGGATGGGTCATGATTCAAACAGCCAAAGGGAATGCGACCAATTCCATAACAAGATTACAGATGCCATGTATCATACCTGAGAAGACTGCGCAACAATATTAAAAGTTCAACGGTTGGCACAAGCTGATAGTGAAGATGATAGGCCATTTGTTTAAGAGACTGAATTTGTTATGGTGAATGTGTTAATTTTGCTATAGTGGCAATAAAAAGATTTGCTTTAGTAGAAAGAAACACGCTAAAATTTCTAGAACTGTGAACTATAGTTTTCCACACGGTAACTAGGAATCTTGCATCTTATCTTATTTAAGTTTAGAGAATAAAGAAGAACAAACATATACTTCTTTCAACGAAGCAGATTAGACTATGTATTCTCTTATGATCATTAAACATCAAATTAAGTCTTCTTAAAACATTCAACTAAACATTGAAATTGATAAAAGAAACACACAAAAAGAATGGGACAAGTGAACGAAGATGAAAACTAAAATCAAAGGGTAGAATTTGAGTGGTCAATTATTGCTCAAACATATGGTTTGAATCTGGTCATTCCAAAGATGAACTGAACCACACCACAGAAAGAAGAAACAATATGATTCTAGCAAGTAGAGCAATTGCCTTCCATGGAGTACTACAATATTTTCGCTTGAACACCACATAATTTTTTGACCAGTAGCTGTCGTAGTATTTTTTTGCCTTTTCCCAAGATTCAATGTAATAGAAATCTGGGAAGGTGACATCTTTACATATGCCAGTATGCCACTAATCATATTTGAAGCCTTCTCATTTGAACCTAAGTTATTGTGGATGATATTCGATTCAACCAACTTGGTAATGTCGTCTGGAGTAGCAGCTAGCATGTCCATTGTTATGGCATATGATGTAACATAGTTCTTAACTGGAGAGTACTGCTCGTATGCAATGAGGTTCCTTATAACCACTTCAAAGAAATTGTCAATAAGCACTTCCGGCAATCTCAAAGTATGCTTATGTGATGATTGTTCAAACTCCACTGCCATTAGCCAATTTTTGTCTTCATTGGACATCAAAGTCGTTGGTCTTTCTAGAGCGGCATTTTCTATCATCTCACCTTCCTCAGACACTATTGCTTCGAGCGGAATTTCACTGGGCATGTTTGTTTGATTTTCTTTACTGGGCCTAAACCTCACCCCAACTTTGTGTAGTTCTACAGCCGAGTGGGCTGATGGAATTGCTGTTATTTTTGGTGGGCCAGAACTCTGATCAGGTTGGTAAATTCATGTAGAACACTAAGAATGTGATAACGATTTTCAACACGAGAAATATTTTTAACTTTAGATATCTTTAATTTCTCATAAAAAGGATTGACACGTTCTAGTAAACCATGAAGCATGACACTGAGACTGGGCTTTGATTCCAATGTTCCAAAAGTGAGATCATAGATGTCTTTAAGAACAAAAAAAGGGATTTGATTTTCTGGCAACACCAAGTCCACAGCAGCAGACCTACTACGCAACCTATTTTTGTAAAGTACATCCCCATCTATAAACAACTTATTAATGAACTGAAGTATGAAACAAGCATCCATAACCATCATTTAAGCTAATTTATCATCATCATCATATGTTTTCCCATTAAAAGACTCACCAAAATAATATCTGCTAATT
>JBCNJP010000016.1:3597164-3634645 GCA_039602395.1 Deinandra increscens subsp. villosa
AACAATGTAACAAATACATACGAGCATGCAATATATTAACAATCATGTAATATATACCTACGAGCATGTAGTAATATGTAACATATATGAACAAGATTCAATCCTACTTTAACTATACCTGATTGTTCGTGATATTGAACATTTCTTTTACTTCTTTTATACACCATTTAATTCGGTATTCTTGGATTTCCTCATTACCGACCCCTTTTTCATTTTTCTCTTACCGACTCTTACGTGTAAGAACGTTTGCACCTGTTTAATAACAACCTACACCCTTTTATTAGTGTAAAAACATGTTTACATGTTTGTTACACATGCTTCAAGTATGTAATAACTCGCCGCATTCATGTAGCAAGACCATGATACAAGTGTGTAACATTATGTGCATTTATGTAGCAATAACCTAATACACCTTTTTATTAGTGTAAAAACATATATGTAACTGTTTGTTACCCATAAGTAACTGTTCATTGCATACATGTAACAACATGCATTCAAAAAATTAATAATTTTGAGATCTTGATGTTTATAATTTTGATATCCTTTTTGATGTTGTTTTTGGTTCTTGAAAAAAATAAATTAGATCTTGGTATTGTTTTGGTGCTAGTATTATCATGGTTTAAGTTTTTGACGGGTGGTAACCTTTTACTACTAATTGGTAAGACTCTGTTACGGAAATGTAACGTATATGTAAGAAGGCGTAACTATGTAACAGATGCCTACGATCATGCAATATAGACAACAACAACTATGTAACAGACGCCTACGAGCATGCAACCATGTAAATACTTGTTTATATTTTTGTTACACAATGCTTCAAGTTTCTAAGAACTAGCTACATGGTTGTAGCAAGAAAATGTGTTTGCGAAAATATGTTTGGGCATTTACCTGATATATATATATATATATATATATATATATATATATATATATATATATATATATAGGGTTAGGTTCAAATAAAAACTTTTTGTTTTGAGAACTTTTGAAAACTAAATCTCAACCACACATTTCAGGGGGGGACCACTACAATTCATGGGAGGGGGGATACATGTAAATAACTTGTGGCTCAAATTAGTTCTTTTTAGTTCTCAAACCCAATTGGTTCTCAAATGATCCTCTCCCTATATATATATATATATATATATATATATATTATATATATATAGTAATAATCAACATTTTCTAAAATAGAATTATATAATACTAGGGGAAGATGCAGCGGCGATCAACCAACGCAATACTTGTTTTCTATTAATTTATCATATTGTGTTGTATGGTCTGTTAGTTTTCTCATTCGTAGCATTGGTGTAGTCTATCTATGTCGTTAATTAGTATTAGTATATTATATCGTATATATTTATTTTTGTAAATGATTGCGGAAATATGGAAATTGTATAGAATAGGTCAAACATTGTATTATATATAGTCATGAGATAATGGAATGAAGGCAACGAGATTTCCACACTTTCATGGTATCATTGTGGTGATCCTAACCCTAGCCGTCGACCTCTCTTCCCCTCCTCCTCCCCGATTTTTTTTTCCGATCATCCTCCTTCTCCTCCGTCCCTCTTCTGTCATGGATCCCAAATCCCACCCTGCCATCACAGTCTCTAACATCAAAAACTACATTCCTCTAACCCTCTCCACCGATGTCGATGACTACGTCTCCTGGTCGGAATTATTCAAAATTCACTGCCGGGCATTCGACGTCTATGATCACCTCTCCCCTCGTAAGGTCGACGCTGCCGCTTCCTCTGCCGACGCCGGTAAAACAGCCACAGTCACGGATGAGGTCTGGACCCGTCTGGACTCGATCGTGCTCAATTGGATCTATGGCACGGTCAAGCCGGAACTTCTCCGTATGATCATCAAGCCTGACATGACCGCCGCTGCTGCCTGGAAGTCTCTCCGGGATATTTTCAATGACAACAAGAACACCCGGGCCCTCACTCTCGAACGCAAGCTTGTCAACACAAAGCTTGATAACTTCGCCAATGTTAATGCTTACTGTCAAGAACTGAAGCAACTTTCGGATCAACTGGCCAACGTTGGAAACCCGGTGTCTGATAACCGCCTTGTCCTTCAGCTTGTTTCCGGTTTATCTGAAGCCTATGACGGCGTGGCCACCGTCATTCAGCAAATGGATCCCTTGCCTGATTTCTTTGAGGCCCGTTCAAAGATCCTCCTCGAAGAAACACGAAAGGCAACCCATGCCTCTGCCGCCGCATCTGCTGCTGCCACTGCCTTGACTGCCGACGCCCCGCCATCACAGAATCAATCTTCCACGTCCGAGGGCCGCCACGCATCCGGCGGTAATCGGGGCGGCAGAAAAAGTGGTCGTGGGGGTTCTCGGTTCCGCAACAGCAACAGGAGTAGTCGTGGGGGTTTCTCGGCCCAAAGTTTCCAGCCCTGGGCTCCTCCTCAGTCTGCGGGCCAGCAGGCCCGTTATATGCCTTGGGCCGCTCCTTCCAACTGGGCCGCCCCACCCTGCCCCTACCCGACGACCGGCCCCTCCCCACGGTTCACCCCCACACCCGGTCCCGGTCTTCTTGGAGCTCGTCCACCTCAGGCTTATGCGGCTTCGGCGGTTACCTACACACCAACCGAATTGGAGCAATCATTTAACACCATGTCATTTGTTCCTCCGGACCAACAATGGTATTTGGACACGGGTGCAACGTCTCACATGACCAATAATCAAGGTAATCTCACATCTATTTCCAATAATGTTGCAAGAAATATCATTGTAGGTGATGGCGCTACAATCCCGATCCATGCTACTGGACGTACCACCCTCAAACCACCTCACCCTCCACTTAAATTGCATAACCTCCTCTATACACCTAATATTGTCAAAAAACTTAATTTCCGTTCGTCGACTAACAACCGACAACAATATATCTATTGAATTTGACCCGTCTGGTTTTCTTGTGAAGGATTTGGCTACCCGGACGCCCATCCTCCGATGTGACAGCTCCAGCGATCTCTACCCGCTGACTCTACCTCCTCGCTTGGCTCAGTCATCACCACTTGCTCTTTCTGCTGTTTCCCAAGACACATGGCATTATCGTTTAGGCCATCCCGGCTCTAGTATTTTAAATCATTTAAAGCATTGTTTGTCTTTTTCTAAACATTCTCGTTCTTCAACTGTTTGTGAACCTTGTGTGTTTGGGAAATTTGTTAAGTTGCCTTTTAATAATTCTTTGTCTAGTACTTTATTTCCTTTCGACATTGTCCATAGCGACCTTTGGACTTCACCTATTTTGTCATCAAGTGGGCATAAATACTACATATTATTTTTAGATGACAAGACAAATTTTTTATGGACATATCCTTTATCCGCTAAATCACAAGTGTTCTCAACGTTCCTCACCTTTGTCACCCTAATTAAAACCCAATTTCACAAACAAATAAAAACTTTCCAATGTGACAATGGAACCGAATACAACAACTCCTCGTTCCATCGCTTTTGTGCCGACAACGGGATGCTTTTCCGGTTCTCTTGCCCATATACATCTTCTCAAAACGGAAAAGCGGAAAGAAAAATCCGTTCCATCAATAATATCATCCGAACACTTTTGGCACATTCGTCGGTTCCACATAACTTTTGGCATCATGCTCTAAACCATGCCACCTATCTCCTTAACATTCTTCCAACCAAAATTCTTAACCACTCCACTCCCACCAAAGAATTATATAATCGGCACCCATCATACTCCCACCTCCGAATTTTTGGATGTCTTTGCTACCCCCTTCTTCCGTCCCCAACTATCCACAAACTTGACCATCGTTCTACCCCATGCGTTTTTCTTGGCTACCCTTCCTCTCATCGCGGGTACAAATGCTTCAATCTTGCCACGGGTCAAATCATTTTAGCCCGACATGTCGTCTTTGACGAGACCGTGTTCCCCTTTAAGTCTCCCTCACCCCCAAACCCCATTCCACCCAACACTTCTTCTACCTCCTCCGATCCTCTCTGGTGGCTCTTCACCGGCCCAACAACAGCACAGCCCAACCAACTCCCCCCCTCCTCACCCTCGGCCCAACAGCCCCTACCCGCCCCATCTTCTTCGGCCCAACAGCCACCTAGCCCCTCGACCCAGTCCACACCGTCCAGTAGCACCCAAACTATCCCCACACCCTCTGCTACCTCACCTCAATCACCGACGACCCCATCACCTATACCGACTCCGCCCCCACCTCCACCCGCTCGTACGATGACCACACGTGCGATGTCCGGCATCCATAAACCCAGACAACCTATGAACCTCCATGCCTCTACCACCATTACACCTCTACCTAAGAGCCCTCTCGAAGCCCTCCAAAACCCGGATTGGTGTAGCGCCATGACCGATGAGTTTCGAGCACTTATTGAAAATAGAACTTGGGATTTAGTTCCTCGGGCACCGGGCATGAACATAGTTCGCAGTATGTGGATTTTTAGACACAAAACAAGGGCGGATGGCAGTCTTGAGAGGTACAAGGCCCGTTTGGTTTGTGATGGTCGCTCGCAGCAAATTGGCATAGATTGCGGCGAGACGTTTAGTCCGGTGGTTAAACCGGCAACTATTCGGACTGTTCTTAGCCTTGCGGTTTCACGCAACTGGCCTATTCATCAGCTTGACGTTAAGAATGCGTTCCTGCATGGCAATCTTAACGAAACTGTCTACATGCATCAACCGGTTGGCTTCAGAGACACCCGTTTTCCTAATCATGTATGTCTTCTTCGCAAATCCTTATATGGGCTAAAACAAGCCCCTCGGGCGTGGTACCAACGATTTGCGGATTACATCTATACACTCGGGTTCTCTCACTCCCAAAGCGATCATTCGCTATTTATTTACAAGCAGGGCCACGACGTTGCTTACTTGCTTCTTTACGTTGATGACATTGTTCTAGTCACCTCCACCGATGCTCTACGTCTCAGATTCATGTCCAGCCTGTCTCGGGAATTTGCAATGAAGGACCTTGGCCCCCTTTCCTATTTTCTAGGCATCTCGGTAAAACGCTATGGCTCATCTTTATTTTTGTCCCAAGACAAATATGCTAAGGAAATAATTGCTAAGGCCGGGCTGTCAAACTGCAACAAGGCCAACACCCCAGTGGACACTCAAGCAAAACTCAGTGCCTCCACCGGCGCACCTCTAGCCGATGGCACACTTTACCGGCAACTCGCCGGCGCATTGCAGTATCTCACCATCACACGTCCGGATATCAGCTATGCGGTCCAACAAATTTGTATCCACATGCATTCTCCTACATCTACACACATGAATGCTCTAAAACGCATCCTCCGGTACGTACAAGGCACAACTAACTTCGGTTTTTCCATCACACCGTCACCGTCTTCATCGTTAGTCGGTTACACCGATGCGGACTGGGGAGGATGTCCTGACACGAGACGGTCGACCTCTGGCTATTGTGTGTATATGGGTGATAATCTTCTTTCATGGTCTTCCAAAAGACAACCCACATTGTCACGCTCGAGTGCCGAAGCCGAATACAGGGGGGTCGCCAACATCGTTTCGGAGGTGTGTTGGCTTCGGAATCTTCTACTCGAATTATATCATCCGCCCAAACGAGCATCGATAGTTTATTGTGACAATGTCAGCGCCATTTATCTCTCAGGCAATCCTGTTCAGCATCAGCGAACCAAGCACATCGAGATGGATATTCACTTCGTTAGAGAAAAAGTCGCCAGAGGGGAGGTTCGGGTCTTGCACGTTCCATCTCGACACCAGATCGCAGATATATTTACTAAAGGTTTGCCCAAAGCATTGTTTGACGATTTTCGCTCCAGTCTCAACATCCGCGAGCCTCCCGTTTCGACTGCGGGGGTGTATTAGTATATTATATCGTATATATTTATTTTTGTAAATGATTGCGGAAATATGGAAATTGTATAGAATAGGTCAAACATTGTATTATATATAGTCATGAGATAATGGAATGAAGGTAACGAGATTTCCACACTTTCAATTAGTCTTGCATATCTCAAGTATTATTACTTGAACGGTCTTAACTGAAATCACAACGGAAAGTTGAAGATTCATTCCGTAGCTTTAAATGTAGGAAAAGAAAGTAAAAAAAAAAACATACAATAAACCAAAGAAAAAAAAGATAACAATCACAACCATAGAAATTAATTGTTGTTACTTGTTAGATGATTTCTAGCAAGCATGATCAAAAGAAGGATGTTAATTAAACACGGGGGTACTCACAACTTGGTACGTATGACGAAAGATGTCATCTTCTCCATAAACATGCTTCTTTAATTATTAGTTAGAGGAAATAAAGAGCTTAAGGGTGCGTTTGGTTGTGAAAAACACACCATGTTTTCTATTTCTGTTTTCTAATAAAACATGGAAAACAGAAAACGCGTTTAAAATATAGTTTTCCAGAAAACATTTCTAGGAAAACAGAAAACGGTGTTTTCTAACTTTTAAACTAAAATTGGAAAACACTTTTTTTTTTGTTTTCCATTTTCTGTTTTCGTTTTCTAGTTTTCTATTTTGGAAAATGGAAAACCCATCTTTTGGTTTAGAACACGTTTTTAAAATTTTTTATGTGTTTTCTAGAGATAAAAATCCATTTCATTTTCTAGAAAACTGAAAATGAAAAACTGAAAAACGTTTTCCACAATCAAACGCACCCTAAGCTTCTTGTAGGTCAAAAGCAGATAGAAAGGGGTAAATTTAGATTCGAAACATTTGTTCTCTCTTGGCTTTGATTATTCCTTTAATTAAGACCAATTAACCACATTGGTGGTATCATCCAAATCTCAACGATGACATGGATCTCGATAAAAAAAGTGAAAGATAGTTTCTTGGGATGTATAAAGGAGGTAAAATATAAAAATAATGAGGTCACATGAAAACATATGTGATTGTAAATGTGCGGTGAACCCATTACTAATAGCCTAATGGCGAGGTTTTAGTGTAGCTAGGAAGCGATGCGACCCAAATCTAAATAAGTTTTTTTTTAAATAGTATGTGTAAGTTTTTTTTTAAATAGTATGTGTACGTAGTGTGTAGGTGTTGATGTAAAAATTAATAAAAGTGAAGGACATTTATAGGTTTGAAAACGAGATTGAGGTTTCACAATAATTTATGGTGCGTGAAAATGCTTTTAAATGCGTCCAAAGGACGTGGATGTGGATGGTCTAATGCATCTTAATCCTTGACAATTGACATGCATGTTCCGGTTTTTAAAAAAATAAGCCTATTGTCCCTTCTTTTATAAAATTGCCGCCATAAAAAAAATACTATGTAAAAATAGAAAAAAAATATATCAAAATTAATATTAAAATATTATCTTAAAAATTATTACGATACAATATATCACGTAGAAAATTGAAAACACCACCAATATTAAGATCTTATGAGTAAAGTTATTGTACAAATGACGTTTTTCGTGTGAAGCGTGCGAAGGGATCTCGGCCGCTCATATTCGGGTTTTTTATCTGACGGCGCTAAAATGAAACACGCTTAATTAATTTAAAAAAAGGACGTGGAGTCATTAAAAGGGGTATTAAAGTCTTTTCAACTTTAAATGAAACACGCATACGCAAAAATACTTACGCATCAAACAAAAAACAACACAACCTTTAACCTTTAAACAAATAACGCATATTTGAAATAAAAATCACGCATTCACTTTAAAAAAACTCACAAAAACACAAACCTAAATGTCTCACACTTTAATAAAAAACGCATGTATTCAAATAAATAACGCACCCTTACTTTTTATACATAAAATCACGCATACACTTTAAAAACCTCACAAAACACAACCTAACTGTCTTACACTTTAATAAAAACGCATGTATTCAAAATAAATAACGCACCCTTACTTTTTATACATAAAATTACGCATATTTGATATAAAAATAACGCATACACTCTAAAAAACTCACAAAAACACAACCTAACTGTCTTACACCTAAAAAAACGCATGTATTCAAAATAAATAACGCACCCTTACATTTTATACATAAAATAACGCATAGCTGATATAAAAATAACGCATACACTCTAATAAACTCACAAAACACAACCTACCTGTCTTACACTTAAAAAACGCATGTATTCAAAATAAATAACGCACCCTTAAAAAAACGCATGTATTCAAAATAAATAACGCATACACTCTAAAAAAACTCACAAAACACAACCTACCTGTCTTACACTTAAAAAAACGCATGTATTCAAAATAAATAACGCACCCTTACTTTTTTATGCATAAAATCACGGATAGTTGATATAAGAAAATAACATATACACTCTAAAAAAATTTCATAAAACAAACTACATGTCTTAAACGTAAATAAAAAACGCATGTTGTTAATGAAAAAATAACGCAAACACATAGAACATAATCGCACCTGTTAAAAAATCACGCATTAATAGCCTAACATACTTAAAAATTCACGCATTACTAGCCTACCTGATTCAAGTAACTAACATATATATATATTTAAAAATCACGCATGTTGTTCTAAAAATCACGTATACACTCCAAAAATCTCATAAAAAAACACTTGTTTCACACTTAATAAAATAACGCATGTTGTTCAAATAAAATAACGCAAACAATATAATACAAAAGCATATAGTAGATTAAAAAGAAAAGAGTGCCATATATTAATATTTATAAAAATTTATAAGTGGAATATACTACTAAAGATCAAAAAACATCATAAAAACATCAAAAGAACCCAAAAAAATGGGTGCCTAAATTTTCTTAAATATTTCAGCAGCCTCCACCCTGTCATTCCCCTTTTTAATGGTGTTGTCGACAACACCACTAAGGAGGGAATGAATCTCCGCCTTCAACTTCAGCTGCTGAGTAATATACTCAGCAGCAGCGTCTTTCATCGCGGACTCCGGCTCATCCACAAGCTACTTGAGCATCCTGATGTTGCCTTGGATGCTTTTGACAGTAAGACCCCTGATCATGGCGAAAGAATTACGCATTATGCGATTATCCTTCGATTCTTTCGCATGCATTTATTCAACAAATTGCATGACTGCGTTTTTAGACGCAGAGTTAGGGTTCGATGAAGAAGAAGCCATTTTTTATGTTAAAAGGATGAGAAGATTGAATTTAGGTCTGGAATACATGGGAGATTTGGGGACTTTGTGCGTCGAGTACGGAATGGGCATGAAGAAAGACAGAATATATATATATATATATATATATATATATATATATATATATATACATATACAGAACAGAAAAATGGAGGGGAAATGAAACGTCGGATAAAATTAATTTTTTTTACATAATTAACTAAAAAAAAAAAGTTAAATCGCTTCCATTTCACATCCCCAATCGTCCCCATTAACACAGTAATAAATAAAAAAGCAGGTGACGCATTTAATACCACGCGAATCTCATCATCCACCGTCTATAAAACTAGGCACTCGATTGCATTTTGAAATCACGCAAACACGGTTCATTCAATTAAACATCAAATCACAAAAACACAGATAACGAAAAAATGTCTTCATCTTCCTCCAACACCACAGAAGCCAACAACAACGCGCTCAAGGAGAAACTAACTCGGCAAATAATGTTGGAGTACAACAAGGAGAAACAGCTGATAGACGTCCTCGAACAAAATTTCGAAAGCCTCAAAGAAAATACGCAAGCCAGGTACGAAATCGCGCAGAAGATAAGCAGTCTGCCAAAGAATTCACTTAAAGACATTGTCCGTTTGTTCATGATAGACCATGACAAAACGGATATGGAGCAGATGGAAACAATAAACAAAATACTCAAGGCTATGAGTGCCTCTCTTGAGTTAAAAAAAAGTATTTTTTACAAGCTTATCAGTAGAATGTATCATGTTATCAAATAATAATATTTTTTGTATTTCTTCATTTTATTCTTCATTTATGTTGGTTTATGTTTACTTTAATTTATGCACATTATAAAAAATCGAAAACACATCAAAAAATAATTATTCAAAAAAAAAAACTAACCAGTAATATAGAAAAAATAATTCGATTTAAAATTACGCAAACTATAAACTAATCACGCAAAAGATAAAATTACGGAATTATTAAAAAACGTTAATACAAATATCAAATTACGCACATATTAAAATTATCACGCAAACACAGAAAACTCTCGTAAAAAAACTAAATCAAAACTACTTAAATTAAGGTTACAACAATCACGCAACGACATATAATTAAAACACATAAAAATAAAATATTCATGCAAAATAGTAAAAAAAAAAAAATACAAAAAATAAAATTAGGCAATTATTAAATAAATAACGCAAACAGAAAAACTCTTACAAAAAGAAAAAAACATGAACATAAGTTAAAAGAATTAAAAAATTGACTTTCTATAATCACGCATGTTGTTTCTATTTTGACGCATGAAGAAACTCAATATAAAACACCTTACCACAATCACGCAAAAGATACATAATTAAAAACAAACGCTGTGATGTAATCTACCGTCTATTTTAATTAAAAAACTTTAAATTGACAAAAATGCCCCTCCGCGTCTAGAAAGAAAACGTCACGCGTCGGACTCTCCTTCCTTCGCACGCTTCACACGGAAAAAATACTTTGTATTTGAACTTTCACCAAAATCTTATATTATCTTTAATTAATCATAAAAGTTTATAGACTTAGAATAACATATAAAAGAGGGAAAACTTTGTATAATAGTAAGCAAAAGTTTGTTCCAAGTCACTTATATATTTTACAAAACTATAGCTGTCCTCGGTTCCATGGGATGAATAAGAATCTAGCAACTTGACAACGTTTCATATGCTTGTAATAGTTTAATTATCACTTGTATACCTAATCAGTATTAAAGTCTTTATTGATAGGTGTACTATGGTTTGTTATAGGCAAATTGCCATTTGAAAATGAATCAGTTGGAAAACTTACTAACACGGGTACCTCTTCGAGAGGTTGTTCGAGTGGTTACTGACGATAAGGGGAGACTTGAACTGATCAGAGGTTACAAGTTCTGAGCTTCCAAGTTTTACCACCCGACCGCTCGCGGAGGTAGATTTTTCCTGAAATAAACTCAACTAGTTGGGCCGTTCAAATAAAATATGAAAACTTGTTAATATTTACTCTTCTCTCATGATCATCAAACACCAAATCAAATCTTCTTTATTAAAACTTTAAACCTTAAAGGACTAAGATGGACTGAAAATAGAGCCATTGCACATCAATTAAACAACCAAAAAGGCAAACATTGGAACTAACTAAAAACATACACACAAAAAGAATGGAACAAGTGGACAAATATGAAAACTAAATCGATCAAATGGTAGATTGTCAGTGCTCTCCATTTGATCTTACGAATGTGATTATTCGAAGGACGAGTTGAACGGTGCCAAAAAGAAAAAGAAATAGTATGATTCCAGCAAACAGAGCAATCGCCTTTCATAGAGTATCAAAATATATATGTTTGAACATCCCAAAATTTTTGGACCAATAACTATCATAGTGTTTTTTTGCTTTTTCCCAAGAGTCAATGTAATAGAAATCTGGAAAGGTGACATCTTTGCATATGCTACTTATCATATCTGAAGCCTTTTCATTTGAGCCTAAGTTATTGCGGATGATATCTGATTCTGTCAACTTGGCAATGTCGTCTGGAGTAGCGGCTAGCATGCTCATGGCCATGGCATATGATGTAACATAGTTCTTAACTGGAGTCGAGTACTGCTCGTATGCGATGAGATTCCTCATAACCACTTCAAAGAAATTGTCAATAAGCACTTCTGCCATTCTATAAATAGGCTTATGCCGAGATTGTTCGAACTCCACTGCCATCAGCCACATCATGTCTTTCTGGTCTTTCATTAACTCACTCTTCCCAGACTCTATTGTATCGTCTTTCACCATCTTACCCTGCCCAGAATCTATTGTTTTGAGTGGGTTTTTACTCGATATGTTTGTTTTTGTTTGTTTCTCTTTACTTTGCCTAAACCTTACCCCAACTTTGTGTAGTTCTGCAGCCGAGTGCGCTGCTGGAATTATTTTTATTTCTGGTGGTTCAGGACTTTTAGGTTGGTAAAATTGGTGTAGAAGACCAAGGATGTGATAAGGTGCTACTCTAGAAGGAAGATTTTCAACTTTTAACTTCTCAAAAAAAGGACTAACACGTTCTAGTAAATCATTGTTGGGAATTCCCGAGACCGACGAGTTCGAGATTTGGTTAAATGAAACTCACTAACTCAACGTACCACTTACCGTTTGACCGTTCGCACAACACGGTGAAGTTTATGACTCGAGACTCTCATTAACCGAAGACTTGGCATTAGTGACTTTATTATTTATTGTTGTATTATTTATGTCACTAGTCTAGTTATGTATTTACTAGTTTGCCCTTGGTCTTAGTTGGTTAGTATATATAGTCTTTCTCATGTGAAAGACTAAACGGGTGTATGAGTGAGAGAGCTTAGTCATGATACT
The DNA here is from genome assembly GCA_039602395.1 of Deinandra increscens subsp. villosa. Taxonomy (NCBI): domain Eukaryota; kingdom Viridiplantae; phylum Streptophyta; class Magnoliopsida; order Asterales; family Asteraceae; genus Deinandra; species Deinandra increscens. Next base: position 3,609,623 of record JBCNJP010000016.1, read on the forward strand.
TTGAAGTTGTGTGTGGTTCATGAACACTTGTTCATGAACCTAGCATGTGTGGGATAGGTAAATGTAAGCATTCGGTTATATTTATTCACTTATCTTCATCTTGTTCATCACATCTTCTATATTTATCCTCCTCATCATCATCACATCTCAAACACCATTGTTGAAGATCCGGTCCATTATGTTCTTCATGGTGTTTATACTTGTTCTACAAAGACGAAGCTCACAAAGTCTCCGATCCGCTTCCGCTGTGCCATCGGGGTTTGGCTTGGCTCACCGACCCCGGTTTCTACAATTGGCATCAGAGCCATGGTCGAAGAAAACGCAACAATTCGGTTGGTTTCTTCAACTTTGTGTTATCTTGCTTGTTTTTGTAACAAAATAGAGATGTTTTTATCTTTTGAACTTTGGGTTTTGTGTTGAAATTGTCACACAAATATAATATGAGTTCTTGAGTTTCTTCAAACTCATCCCAAGTTCATGTTTTCCCAGATCTTCATGCTTGAAGATTGTTAAGTTAGTCATTCTTTTGATTAATTTAATTGGAAAACAAAATTAAAATCCAAAAAGGTGAATAGTGAAAGAGTAGTAGCCCATACCCACTTTACTGACTTTGTAAAGCAACTACTCTTTTATCACTTTAGTCAACCACCCTAGTTTCTCTCTCCTCTTACACACATCACCTAAACACTCAACCTCCATTTAATTAATTTAGCAGATTTTTATTGATTATTGGTAGTGTTTAAGTTAATTTATTTTAACAAATGACGAAGAATTAAAAATCCTACGAGACTGCAGCTCGTTACATCGGTTTTTACGGGTTCTTATTCGAGAGAAAATGGGTTATTTCAATATGTTGACATTTGGGTTTTTATTAGCGAGTTCGAAAGTCGGGTTTCCGTCAAGTATATGACGAGGGTCACGGTGATTATTTTTATCGTTTCGTTCGAAGTTTGTTACTAGTTCGATATGGCTTGATTTGTCACACCCCCCTCCTTCGCACCCTGCCAGGAGCGGGGGAGGGTGTGGGACCGACTGTCCGTATCATTACCCGAGATACCAACGCCTCTATCATCACACACATACACACACAACGGACATCCAGTCCACACATATGAAACTCTTAGACCGATTCATGAGCGAGGATGCATTGCACCTCTTATTCGATCTAACGGAATCGATAGCCACCGGATATGGCCTGGAACTGAATAACAAAGATACAGGATACCAAAGGAAACATAGTCATTATCATGTCTTCATTTACATTCATAATTCATAATTCATAATTCATAATTCATAGTTCATACAAAGTCCAAGTTCATAGTAACAACAACCAAGTAGCATTTCCAAGTTCATATTAGGTTCAATCCTACACTTGCTTACCTGCATCATAAGTCAATCACACAAAGTCAACAACTAACGTTGTTGGTGAGTCTTAACTACTATCATTATGTTAACAGTTTTCAAACACATGCTGGTTATGAAATTATCAAGTCACACCAAAGGTCAAACTTCATGTACTCTACGGGCACGTCGCAATCAGCCGTAATCCCTCTACGAGTAGAAATTTAGTTTCAACATATAAGGACATATTCCCCCTAGTTACCTAATACTAGAGGATCCGGATGAATATGGATAACTCAACTATAATGGCCGCTATAATCCCTTATATGCCTAGTGGCTCAATCTTAATGACCAGAAAGTATATGATAACCCACGCAGGGCATCTCCGAACTAACAGTGTTTGACAGGATAAATTCATAACAGATATAACAAATACATCAAACAGAATCGTGATCTTAAACAGTTAATTCTATGAGAGAAGTCAGAGGACTCACACAAAGAAGTCAGAAACGGTGGCTGGACAGAATATCCAAGAATTAAATATCCTCCCTTTGATTTCTAGCAACCTATCATCGTTATCATGTACATATTTGTCATATTCGAGGCTAACATGTCTCATAGCATTCTCAGGTTGAAATTATCATAAAATACAGTCACTGGATTAGTCTCGATAATTTTTGGTTCATCCAAAATTGGCTAAACATTCTGTCATTTTTCTTCATAGGCGTACCGCCTGGAAGTTTACAGTTCTGGGCGGTACGCTTCAAATGGTCGACTGATTTCCAGATTTCAAATTCGGGCGTACCGCGCTAACCTATATATTTCTGGGCGGTACGCTGGAATCTGGTATTCTGGGTTCTGTTTTCCTTTTCTGGGCGTACCGCTCTGCATGCAGAGATTATGGGCGGTACGCCCCCATCTGTGAACAGGGGCCCGACTATTTTGTCTTTTAGTGTCATTTTCATATTTTGAAGTTTTATGACCAGAGTAGATACTTAATCATTAACTAAATAGTTGGGGGTATCTTCTTTTCATGTCTGCTTCGGATTCCCACGTATATTCGGGACCGCGTCTAGCGTCCCATTTGACTTTTACCATTGGAATCCTTTTCTTGCGGAGCTTCTTCATGATTCGTTCCATTATTTCAATGGGCTGTTCGGTGAAGTTCAACTTTTTATCAATTTTGATTTCTTTCAACGGAACCGCGAGAGCTTCATCGACCATGCATTTTCGTAGATTTGATACATGAAACACGTCGTGAACTCCGCTAAGTTCCTCAGGCAATTCTAGCTGATAAGCTACCTCTCCAACTCTTGATATTATCTTGAAAGGTCCGATATATCGTGGGCTCAATTTCCCTCTTTTGCCAAATCGGATTATACCTTTCCAGGGTGATATTTTCAACATCACCATGTCCCCTTCTGCGAACTCGAGTGGTCTCCTACGCCGATCTGCGTAGCTCTTCTGTCGGTCTTGAGCGGTTTTAAGTCTTTTACGAATCTCCCTAACTTTTTCAGTAGTTTCCATTATTAATTCAGGTCCGGTAAGTTGACCTTCTCCCACTTCAGACCAACATACTGGTGTTCGGCACTTTCTGCCATACAATGCTTCAAACGGTGCCATTTGAATGCTAGTGTGGTAGCTATTATTGTATGAGAATTCGGCTAGTGGAAGATGATCATCCCAGCTACCACCAAATTCTATAACACAAGCTCTCAGCATATCTTCTAACGTTTGAATTGTTCTCTCGCTTTGCCCATCAGTTTGGGGATGATAAGCTGTGCTAAACTTTAGTTTGGTTCCCATTGCTTCTTGAAAGCTTTGCCAAAAATGAGAAGTGAATCTAGTATCTCTATCGGAAATTATAGACTTTGGCACTCCGTGCTTCGATATGATTTCATTTACAAAAAGCTTTGCAAGTTGCTTCCCATTGTACGTTTCTGCCATTGGTAGGAAGTGAGCAGATTTTGTCAAACGGTCCACTACTACCCAAATGGCATCATTTCCACTTCTAGTTTTTGGAAGCTTCGTCACGAAGTCCATGGTAATTTCTTCCCATTTCCACTCGGGAAGTTCTATTCTCTGAAGACATCCGGCGGGTTTTTGATGTTCAGCCTTCACCTGTAGACAAATTGGACATTTTTCAACATAGGCCGCAATTGCCTTTTTCATTCCTGGCCACCAATAGTTAGCTCTCAAGTTTTGGTACATTTTGTCGCCTCCTGGATGGAGCATGTACTTGGATTTGTGAGCCTCCCGGAGAATTACCTCACGTAAACCTCCTTCTTTAGGCACCCATACACGTTTGCCTAGTCTTAGGATGCCGTCCGTCTCTCTTGTTAGTTTCCTTACAACAGTCATCATCTCATCCCTGTCAACCTTTGAGTCAGCCATTTGTTTCTTTTGTGCTTTGATGATTTCTCCAATTAAATCTACACTTACATTCAGTCTCAAGGCTCGAACTCGGAGTGGCTTGATTCTCTCCTTTCTACTTAAAGCGTCTGCCACTACATTGGCCTTGCCTGGGTGATACTTGATCTCGCAATCATAATCACTTAGCACTTCCATCCAGCGTCTTTGTCGCATATTCAACTCTTTTTGACTGAATAAGTGTTGTAAACTTTTGTGGTCGGAGTATACTACAAATTTGGCTCCATACAGGTAGTGTCTCCAAATTTTAAGAGCAAAGACGATTGCTCCTAACTCTAAATCATGTGTGGTGTAATTCTTCTCATGCTTCTTGAGTTGTCTAGATGCATAAGCAATTACTTTATCTTTCTGCATTAGCACACATCCGAGTCCATTGATAGAGGCATCGCAGTATACCACAAAGTTTTCAGTTCCTTCTGGTAATGAAAGTATAGGAGCAGAACTTAACTTTTGTTTAAGCAACTCAAAAGCATTTGTATGCTTAGGTTTCCAATCAAACTTCACATTCTTCTGGGTAAGGGAAGTCAAAGGTGTGGCTATTTTTGAGAAGTCTTGGATAAATCTTCGATAATAACCAGCTAGTCCTAAGAAACGTCGAATTTCGGTAGGACTCTTTGGCTGTTCCCATTTAGCAATCGCTTCTACTTTCGACGGGTCTACTTGAATTCCGGACTCGCTGACTACGTGACCCAGAAATTGCACTTCTCTTAGCCAAAAATCACATTTAGAAAACTTTGCATAAAGCTTCTCAGATCGCAATAATTCCAATATCTTCCTCAAATGTTCACCATGTTCTTCTCGAGTGCGGGAGTAAATCAAGATGTCGTCAATAAATACGATTACAAACTTGTCAAGGTATGGTTTGCACACTCGATTCATTAAATCCATGAATATTGCTGGCGCATTAGTTAATCCAAAAGGCATAACTGTAAATTCATAATGACCATATCTTGTTCTGAAAGCTGTTCTCGGGACGTCCTCTTCACGGACTCTGACTTGATGATACCCCGATCTCAAATCAATTTTTGAAAAATAACTAGCCCCTTGCAGTTGATCGAACAAGTCATCAATTCTAGGCAAAGGGTACTTGTTTTTGATGGTTACACGATTGAGATCTCGGTAATCGATGCACATCCGCATCGAGCCATCCTTCTTTTTCACGAAGAGTACCGGCGCTCCCCAAGGTGATGAACTGGGTCTGATGAAACCTTTGTCGAGAAGTTCCTGAAGTTGGCTCTTTAATTCTTGCATTTCTGAAGGTGCCAGTCGGTATGGTGCTTTTGCTATCGGGGTTGTTCCAGGTGCGAGCTCAATTTGAAATTCTACTTGTCGTGTTGGGGGTAATCCAGGTAACTCGTCGGGAAACACATCTGGGTATTCTGAGACTACAGGTACTTCTTCCAATTTCTTTTCTCGAGGTGTCTCAACTAGGTTTGCTAGGTAAGCTTGATCACCTTTTCGAATACATTTTCCCGCTTTTAATCTGGAGATTATTCTCATTGGTTTTGTTTTCCTATCTCCAATGATCGTATGAATCTCGTCGTCTGCAGACTTTAATTCCAACATCTTTTCGGCGCAACGAATCTTTGCCTGATGTCGTGTGAGCCAATCCATTCCAAGAACTATGTCGAATTCACTTAGTTCCATAGGGAGGAGTTCGAGATCATAAGTGGTGTTCTCATGCTCTAGACGACAATCTCTAATTATTTTGGAGATACTAATCTTATGGCCATTAGCAGTTTCTACTACATAAGGTATATCTAACTTATGTGTCGTACATTTTAGTCTAGGGACACAGGCAGAGGATACAAAACTCCTATTAGCACCAGAATCAAATAAAATGCTAACAATCATATTATTGACAGAAAACATACCAGAGATCACGTCATCATTCACACGTGCCTCTTCGGCGGTCATGATATAGAGTCGGGGTGTACCTTTTGAAGTTCCCACGCCTTTGTTCTGTTCATCCCTTTTCTTCTTCCCTTGCGGACACTCCCAACTTCTATGCCCTTTTTCCTTGCAGTAGAAGCAGACTACTGGTGATTTACATTGTTGATGCGCGTGCCCTGCTTTCCCACAATTTTTGCAAGTCTCTGCCCGCGGTCCTTTGAAATCCCTCCCATCATTTCTTCTTCCTTGGTCATTCCTTCCAAATTTACCCCTCTTGGAGTCATGACCTCTTTCACCACTTTTTCTTTTATTCCCGGAGGTGTCTACTTTGATTCCCGCTGTCCGGATCCATTCATCTGCCAAAGTACCGGTCAGACTTATAGCGGATGCCAAAGTGTTGGGACGAGCGGATCTCACATTCGCTCTTATCTCGGGGCTTAATCCCCAAATGAACCTCCTGACTTTGGAAGTCTCAGTATCCGCCATGTGAGGTACTAAATTCAACAGTTCATTATACCTATTAATATAGGTCATGTAGTCGGATCCAATCATTCCTAAGTTGATAAACTCATTTTCCAACCTCTCAGCCTCATTTTCTGGAATGAACTTTTCCATAACTATTGCCCGAAATTCTCTCCAACTCATACGATAGGCTCTTTCCTTCCCAAGTCGATTCAATTCCACCTTCCACCAGTTTAATGCTGCTCCTTTGAAAGATTGGGACGCAAACCTCACCTTGTCCCTGCTAGCACAATTGCTGATATCTAAGGCGGCCTCAGTTTCTTCTAACCAATTCAGGGCGTCAGTAGCCCCTTTGTCTCCCTTGAAAATACTGGGCTTGCAGGCCATGTAAGTCTTATAAGAACATCCTCTCCTTTCCTCCCTTTCGGGCTTACGTTCCCTGCTCCTTGACCTTCTTCTGGTACGTTTTGGACGATCTTCATGATCGGGACTGGGGCTCCGACGGTTTCGGATTCTGCTGTGAGCTGATGAGTCAGTTTGGGACTCAGCTATTGGTGATCGGGACCTTGCAGACTCCTTGGGTCTAGAAACAGCAGTTTTGCTTCTTGGCGGTTCGCTGGATCTTTCTGAACCAACGTGTGTCTTTCCTTGTCTCTTCTCTTTAGCGACCAATGAAGGAAACGCTTTAGAGATTCCTTGAGCTATAAGCTCCTGAAGTCTTTCTTCATGTTCTATTTGCCTCAATTGTTCGGACGTAAGAGGTTCTTCCCTTTTACTATGAACAGAGCGATCATCACGATCATCATCTCCGTCATGGTCATCTTGACGACTTCTGCTCGTTCCTGCTTTCGACATTTCGCTGAAAGCAATACCAGATTGACAGATTATCATACATTTTGACTTAGTTGACAGGTATTCATAATTCATAGTTTATATTCCTTTGCATATTATAATGTCATAGGAATATGTTCATATCAATGTTGTTGTACTATTTTGGACTTTCCGGATCACCACTACGTGGTTACCGACATAATTACCATGAAATGACTATGTTCCAGAATGAAATCACATACACATGAGTACTTAGGGGTGGTCTAATGATCCAATCCTCCTAGAAGCACTACTTATCAAGACTTATCATAATTATTATAGTACTCCAATCATTATTGAAAACGACAAACGGTCTTTATTCCATAACGATAAAGTGGTCCACATGGCGGTTCAACCGCTTACAATCACAAAACACACACACTTCAAACAGACTCAACCAAAGTTCATAGAAAAGAAAGTACATAACATGGTAAAACAACACATAAGATCCCAATCTCCACCATTCATGCCGATCGTCATGCCTCTAATCCCTGCGCCTTCCGAAAGATGTCAAGTGTTTGAGATGAGACGACACCTTCTTGGCTTCCTCTGCCAACCTCTTTTCCTTCTTTAATTGCTTTTCCAACCTCTTTGCCAGCGCCTTGTTTTCTTCTCGCAGAGCGTCGATGACTGGGGAGGTAGGTCCGGAGTGATCTGCATATGGGGTTGGGGCGAAAATTGGGCCCGGTCCTGAGTAGGATGACCTAGGTAGGTCCTGATATGGCCCGTAAGGTGCATATGGATAAGCAGATGGTGGATAAGGCATGTAAGACTGCTGCATGGGTGGGGAGGTTGAATACTGGTATGGTGGTGGCGGGTAAAATGATGACGGTGGGGGATAGAAAGGCATGCCTGTGGCATAGGGATCCTGAACAGGTGTCTGGTACATGATAGGCTGCTGGTAGGATGATGGCTGCTGATAGGATGATGGGGGTTGACTGTTGGACCTCAGTAATTGGGGAAAGCTATAACGGTCGGACACTGGTTGGTTACTTTGGCCCTGCATCATAGCAGCTACATATGGGTCCCTAATGTCATGAGCTAGAGCTGCGATAGGGTCCTGGATTGGAACATCCACTAGATTTCCCATTTGAGGGAAAGCTGCCATAGGATCCTGCTGCATAGGAACCGATTCCTCGGGTCCTTCCTCCACGTCTGCTGCGTAGGCTGGGGAAGCATACACATGCTGAGAATGATGCTCGGAATGATAACTCACTGTGTGCCCTGCAGACACCGCAATCACCACCTGTTGCACCGGGATAGTCTCGTCTTCTTCTTCTTCGGGTTCCTCTTCAGGGTCTTCTTGATCCGTTCCGGCGTCACGAGCGTTCCAGTCTGATGGAGCAATGTGGATGGTATGGCTCGGACGTACCGACATCCTAGGTTTTGTGCTTCTCTTCTTGGGTGGTTTTGGCACATCCGTAGTCGACGTCGCGGGTGACGGAGTCTTCTTTTGGGTCGGCGCGGTAAAGTACCCCGAAAGATCAGGGCTCATGGGTGGTGCCGGTTGGCTAGGTCCGCCTTCTTCCTTCTTACCCTTACTCCCCTTGCTACCTCCACTGTTTTTGCTGCCGGATTTCGAAGATTTAGTAAAACTCCACATGTTTATGATGGTACCTGTGGATATAGGTTCAATATATAATGATAATATATATACATATATATAATCATATTTCTCAACTTATGTCATGCTAAATTCCATCATTTGAATTCACTAGAGTACACATACAATAACCATCAGTATCCACGTGTCTATTAGGCTTGTCATGTCATGAGATACCTGTGGGTAACAATGACAGAGTGCACTTTCTGCAATTATTACCGACCTTACATCATGCTATGAGAAATCTAATATACCAATTTCAACTTAGGTTAACACTTTTCATAGGAAATCATTAGCATCAATGTGTCTGTTAGGTTTCGCCGAGTCTTAGTGCACCTGTGGGTAGGAATGGCAGTTTGCAAGGCTGTAACTTCTACCGACCTTACACTAATCCTCGATTACACCTAACATACAAATTTCAGCCTAGATCATATTTGGTTCATGCAATATCTTAGGGGTCAACTAGGTTCAAGCTTAGGGCTCTAAGAATGCCTAATTTACTGGAACCTTTGGCTCTGATACCAACCTGTCACACCCCCTCCTCCGCACCCTGCCAGGAGCGGGGGAGGGTGTGGGACCGGCTGTCCGTATCATTACCCGAGATACCAACGCTTCTATCATCACACACATACACACACAACGGACATCCAGTCCACACATATGAAACTCTTAGACCGATTCATGAGCGAGGATGCATTGCACCTCTTATTCGATCTAACGGAATCGATAGCCACCGGATATGGCCTGGAACTGAATAACAAAGATACAGGATACCAAAGGAAACATAGTCATTATCATGTCTTCATTTACATTCATAATTCATAATTCATAATTCATAATTCATAATTCATAATTCATAGTTCATACAAAGTCCAAGTTCATAGTAACAACAACCAAGTAGCATTCCAAGTTCATATTAGGTTCAATCCTACACTTGCTTACCTGCAACATAAGTCAATCACACAAAGTCAACAACTAACGTTGTTGGTGAGTCTTAACTACTATCATTATGTTAACAGTTTTCAAACACATGCTGGTTATGAAATTATCAAGTCACACCAAAGGTCAAACTTCATGTACTCTACGGGCACGTCGCAATCAGCCGTAATCCCTCTACGAGTAGAAATTTAGTTTCAACATATAAGGACATATTCCCCCTAGTTACCTAATACTAGAGGATCCGGATGAATATGGATAATTCAACTATAATGGCCGCTATAATCCCTTATATGCCTAGTGGCTCAATCTTAATGACCAGAAAGTATATGATAACCCACGCAGGGCATCTCCGAACTAACAGTGTTTGACAGGATAAATTCATAACAGATATAACAAATACATCAAACAGAATCGTGATCTTAAACAGTTAATTCTATGAGAGAAGTCAGAGGACTCACACAAAGAAGTCAGAAACGGTGGCTAGACAGAATATCCGAGAATTAAATATCCTCCCTTTGATTTCTAGCAACCTATCATCGTTATCATGTACATATTTGTCATATTCGAGGCTAACATGTCTCATAGCATTCTCAGGTTGAAATTATCATAAAATACAGTCACTGGATCAGTCTCGATAATTTTTGGTTCATCCAAAATTGGCTAAACATTCTGTCATTTTTCTTCATAGGCGTACCGCCTGGAAGTTTACATTTCTGGGCGGTACGCTTCAAATGGTCGACTGATTTCCAGATTTCAAATTCGGGCGTACCGCGCTAACCTATATATTTCTGGGCGGTACGCTGGAATCTGGTATTCTGGGTTCTGTTTTCCTTTTCTGGGCGTACCGCTCTGCATGCAGAGATTATGGGCGGTACGCCCCCATCTGTGAACAGGGGCCCGACTATTTTGTCTTTTAGTGTCATTTTCATATTTTGAAGTTTTATGACCAGAGTAGATACTTAATCAGTTTCATATCATTCCGAGGGGTCAATTTAGGGTTCATTTGTGGTCTAATTCCTAAACCAAGACATAACCCCAATTCCCGAGCTTTCCAAATATGGTAAATTTCGTTGTTTCGACCCCTGATTCGTACATATTTCATTAGGGACAGAATCCCTATGACCCAATGACTCATTTCTTATTTAGATACACTGATCAACTCTGGATTTAAGTGATCTTAACTTGTAAAGTTTCCATTTATGGAAAGAAATCAACATGCATGCATATAAGGGTTGTACCTTGTGGAGGGATCCTTGTACAACCGAGCTTTTCTGATTTCCTTGTCCTCTCCAGTCCTCAATCCAACTTCCAGCAACAATTCTATGCTTGCATGCATGATCCATAACCATTTATGAGTGTGGATGATCATAAAGAACCCAAAACAACATTCTTAAACCAAAATCAAGATATCCTTACCTTGTATAGCCTTGAATCTGGTTTCCCACACTCCTTAGCCCTCTCCAAGAATGCTCATACAACTGAGTTGGTGACAAATTCAAGCAATGGGTGAGGGTTACATCAAATTAGCATAGCTTTGGTATGAAATGATGATTAGGAAGCTTACCTATGAAGAGTTCCTTCTCCCTTAGCCCCCAAGGTTGGAAAATGATAACAACAGAGGTCTGGAGGTAGCAACACGGAGCTCTTGGCCAGATGTGAGCAAATGATCACAAGTGTGTAAGGCTATAAAGGCCAAATTCCTTGTTTCTATCGACCTGGACCGGAGGCGTACCGCCCCAAAATGTCCTATCTGGGGCGTACCGCCCGGATTTTCAGATTCGGGTAACCGGGGGTCCGGTGGGTGCCGCAACCCGACCCGCTTATCCAATGGGGCGCGTACCGCCTAGGATATCCCAATCCTAGGCGTACCGCCTCAAATCGTAATTCAGAAACTTTTAATTGTTTCTCATTGGGAAATTTCCAACTCGGATAATCGTCGTATACGCAAAGGTTACATGATTCAAGTAAATGGAAACTTATCACTATTAATATGGTGATTGTGATGGGACTAAACTATGGATGAAGACAAAAGTTGTACAGGTTGTTGCTTCTCTTTTAATAATTTGGTGCAAGTCAATTTGTTTTTCTTCATGTTAGTCGTGGAGTGGAAAATCAAAAGAAAAGATAAACCTATACTCTTCTGCCATGTTAGTCTCTTGTCTCCATCGAACAGTATTGGACGTTTCTCTCTCTTTGTCGCTAATTAACCGGAAAACACATCAGTTTTGTTCTGGTTGATCATCGTCCACGGCTTCGAGAGAAATCAATATAGCTTCCATGAGAACTTCATGCATGTTCGGAACAAGCTTGTTCCGAGAGAAGTCGATCACGACCGGATGAACAGCCCTGAAAGAACCCTACCTCCGAAGTAACCTAAATGTTCCGGAGGAACTCGATCTGTTCCGAGACAATCTCCATTCCGAAGTAACCTGTTAGTTCCAAGAAAAAGCGGAAGTTCCAGAGGAACTCTAAACCTCCATGGGAACTCTAAACCGCTGCAACTTGGTTTTCAGGAGGAACTCGATAGTTTCGTAGTAACCGAGAGAGTTCCGAGGTAACTCGAACTCAGATCCGAGAGAAAGAAAAGTTAGATGTTCCGGAGTAATGGGAACAGTTCCGGAGGAACTCAAATGTTCCGGAGTAACTTGAAAACTTCCGGAGGAACATCTCAAGTCGTTTTCACCAAGTTTACTTATGGAGTTAGTCCGGAACTTACTCAGGAATTCTCAACTTGGTCCAGAACTACTAGGTTCCGAGGGAACTTCGGAACTAGCTTTTGAAGAGAGCCGCTGCTCACCTTTGGTCGCCGGAAATAGCTCAGTTGGCCGGAGCTTTTCTAGCCGTCGATGATGGCTGCTGCTGTTGCTTCTGTGTGTTCTATTTAGGGCACAATATGAGTTCGTTTTCTTTGGCAGGTTAAGAGATGATGAGTTAGGTCTACTACATTAAATTGAAGTGGGCTCCTTCTGTTTAAATGAAGATCCGGTTGGGCCTTCTCATGATTCACGAATTGGGCCTGCTCATATATATTGGTCTGCTGGGCTGCTGCTTTATTTAAATCAGTTTGGGCCAGACTAGTATATTTGAAGGTAGATTTTTCCTGAAATAAACTCAACTGGTTGGGCCGTTCAAATAAAATATGAAAACTTGCTAATATTTACTCTTCTCTCATGATCATCAAACACCAAATCAAATCTTCTTTATTAAAACTTTAAACCTTAAAGGACTAAGATGGACTGAAAATAGAGCCATTGCACATCAATTAAACAACCAAAGAGGCAAACATTGGAACTAAAAAAAACATACACACAAAAAGAATGGAACAAGTGGACAAATATGAAAACTAAAATCGATCAAATGATAGATTGTCAGTGCTCTCCATTTGATCTTACGAATGTGATTATTCGAAGGACGAGCTGAACGGTGCCAAAAAGAAATAGTATGATTCCAGCAAACAGAGCAATCGCCTTCCATAGAGTATCAAAATATATATGCTTGAACATCCCAAAATTTTTGGACCAATAACTATCATAGTGTTTTTTTGCTTTTTCCCAAGAGTCAATGTAATAGAAATCTGGGAAGGTGACATCTTTGCATATGCTGCTTATCATATCTGAAGCCTTTTCATTTGAGCCTAAGTTATTGCGGATGATATCTGATTCTGTCAACTTGGCAATGTCGTCTGGAGTTGCGGCTAGCATGCTCATGGCCATGGCATATGATGTAACATAGTTCTTAACTGGAGTCGAGTACTGCTCGTATGCGATGAGATTCCTCATAACCACTTCAAAGAAATTGTCAATAAGCACTTCTGCCATTCTGAAAATAGGCTTATGCCGAGATTGTTCGAACTCCACTGCCATTAGCCACATCCTGTCTTTCTGTTCCTTCACCGTTTCACTCCTCCCAGACTCTATTGTATCGTCTTCCACCATCTTACCCTTCCCAGACTCTATTGTATCGTCTTCCATCATCTTACCCTTCCCAGACTCAATTCTTTTGAATGGGTTTTTACTCGATATGTTTGTTTTTGTTTGTTTCTCTTTACTTTGCCTAAACCTTACCCCGACTTTGTGTAGTTCTGCGGCTGAGTGAGCTGCTGGAATTATTTTTATTTGTGGTGGTTCAGGACTTTCAGGTTGATAAAATTTGTGTAGAAGACCAAGAATGTGGTAAGGTGCTATTTTAGAAGGAAGATTTTCAACTTTTAACTTCAGAAAGAAAGGACTGACACGTTCTAGTAAATCATGAAGCATGTCAACAAGACTACCCCTTGCAGATTCCACTGATGTTCCAAGAGTGAGACCATAGATGTGTTTGAGTACAAAAAAAGGGATTTGGTTTTCTAGCAACACCAAGTCCACAGCAACACTCCTGTTACGCAGCCTGTTGTCAGATATCAGCAGATTATTAATAAAGTAAAGTATGAAACAAGCATCCATGACCATCATTCGAGCAAATTCATTATCATCATCACGAACACCATTATCTTCAGGAGGATACCTTTTTCCATCAAAACACTCACCAAAATAACATCCCTTGATTCTTTTTATTGAATTACTCACCTTTCTAAGACACTTTGTCAATGTACCCTTCTGGTCCCTGCCTACCATATCTAATAGCTTGTGCAGATAAATCGCTTTCTTGTCTTGCATTAATTTCAAATTTGGCCGTCCTCTGTGGATCGGTCCAATAGAAACCACCCGGGGGGTGAACGAGCTGGGGTTGATTTCTCTGAGCCTACTAGGAACCTTGTAAATTGGTGAAAAGTTATCTATAATCTTGTCTCCACTATCGGCACTTTGAAGAAGAATTTCTACCGATTCGGAAACATCAAGCTCTGAGAACCGAAACAAATCTAAAAGGTAAGAAAGACTACATATATAATATATGTAAAGTTGGAGGTTCATTGTAGACACCTTAAAAAGTGTAGACCTACAGACACCTTTTTTCACCATTAGATTTTTGATCTAATGGTTGTGATTAATCTTCTTTTTTTTTCTTTTTTTCCACTTTTCAGAAAACTTCACATGTGAAATAGAGCTATTTCGCATGTGAAATATAGCGTAATTATGAGAGACTGGGGTTACCTTGGTTGTGACCTGTCTGACTTGAACTTCCTTCTTCTTCGATGCTCATTTTTCTTGAATTGTATGCAGGAACTCTAGCTAGTCCTTGGATGGCTTTAAATAGAATATGGCATATTAACATTCAACGCTCACGTTTACAAACCTAAGACTTTGATTATTATAAGTAACAAAAATTATAATTTTGTTTTATAGGTTTTTATATTGAATACTACTTCCAAACCTTCAATTCCCATTACGAACTAAACCTCTCAACTATATAGGTATTGAAAAACACATTTAACTATATACATCTTGATATCATTAGATTATGGTGCAATTTGATAATAAAAAAAAGGGGTTTATTTAGTATGCGAAGAAATTTGTCAACTCGTACATGATATTTCACATTAATTAAAAAGAATTTAACCTCCATTTAGGTTGTAGCATTATGATAAGAGTCAATGTCCTCTGATATATGCCTTCAGCCATGTGTTATGCATGAACGTGGTGGATAGTATATGTAGTGCCAATTTAAGTTATTTCTAGGCTTTCTTATTTTGATAGTAGTGGGTTAATTTCAAGAGGTTATCTCTTTTAATTATTAGCTTATATTAGGTTAGTGGATTAGTGGTCATAACTTATGTTAGGAAGGTTTTGTGTCAATTAGTGGTTTGGTTGTTTGGTGTTTTTTTCCTTTCTTTTGTGGTTGCCTCTGTAATTTTCTTATTTGCAGTGGTGTTGGTGTTTTGTTTCGGTGGTGAATAAATTGGCTTTTAAAAAAAAAGTTATTTTCGTTCCTGTAAGCTTTATAAAGGCATGATCATATTATTATTAGGGGGTAAAAAAGAATTGATCAAAGTTAGTCTTGTTTCTTTCTATATTTTTTGGAGCCTAACCCACTCTACGGGTCTATATCTTAAGAGACCAGCCATCTCGAACCGGTATATATAACATCCTTTTTGGTGGAGATTCAAATTCAAAACTTAAATTTGGAAAATAATGAATGTTTTAATTGTTAGTATTTTATTATTTATTTTTTTGAACGGCAAATTTATTTAACACTAAAAAAGCGCAATACAAGCGAGAAGCTAACAGGGTGAACACCACCCAACCCCAAGAAAGTTACATGAAACTACATCTATCATAATTGATCAAATTTCTACTTCTACTATCTAACTAGACTAAGGCAACAGGTAATTTCTCAGGTAATTTCTTCTTTATTTGATTAATGGTGATATAAATTTTTTAGACCTATTTAGTTCTTTACCAATTACTGTTGGTTTAAATTTAGTTTAATAAGCTTTTAGCAGTTTTGGTAAGTGTCAATAAACTACAGGGGCTGGTTATGTAATTGTTGTAAGCTCTTGTATAAATACTGATGTTAATTGTGTAATAATGAGATTCCAATTTCTTCCCCAAATTCGAGTTCGTTATTTTTCTGTTGAGATATTCTTTGGCCTGATTCACATATGGTATCAGAGCTCAAGTTTTAGAGCTCGATTTGATCAATAGCATCACAACAAAATTTGATCGTCTTCTCCGATCGCTCTTCCCTGAGGTTCTCTTCTTCAAGAATCAGTTTACAAGCTCAAGAAAGGGGATCTACGATCCTCGGTGAATCAAGAAAATTCACCGATTCTTGACGTCTCCGAGAAGGCCGTCTCCTCAGCGGCCAAGAAACCCCGGATCTCCGTCCACAAGTTCACCTCCAACATCCGAATCAATGGCTACTAATCAACGAGATCATGCCCCAATTTCACTTCAATGTCCGACCCTGACAATGACCAATTACACAATCTGGGCGGTTCGAATGAAGGCAATCATGAACGTCCATGGATTGTGGGAGGTAATCGAAACAAATCAAGGAACTGTAGTCGATGAGAAGAAGAATGCGACTGCAATCGCATATTTGTTTCAGGCATTACCTGAGGATTTACTTCTCCAAGTTGCGAAGTATGATACAGCAAAGGACGTCTGGTTTGCAATCAAAGAGAGGTTTATTGGTGTTGACAAGGTCGTGAAAGCAAGGCTGATGTCTTTACGCAGTGAATTCGAGGTATTGAAAATGGCTGAAGAAGAAACAATCGATGAATTCGCTGCAAAACTTGGAGATCTGTCATCAAGAGCCAGCAGCCTTGGATCTCCATATGAAGAATCTGTTATGGTACGTAAGTTTCTTGATTCAGTACCCGAAAGATTCATTCATATAGTGGCGTCAATCGAACAATTCGTAGACTTAGATACTATGAAACTGCCTGAATTGATTGGGAGGTTAAAGGCATTTGAAGAAAGAACTAAAATGAAGGTTAAGGCCAGTCAGGTTAAGAGTGATAAGGGTGATCAACTTTTGCTTACTTATGCTGAGTGGCAAAACAAGAAAAAGAATGGGAAAAACAAAACTGATAAGCCCCAGTCTACTGATCATAATAAGGGAGGAGGAAAGGGTAAATGGAATCAAAACAAAACAAAGAATGATAGAGGCAAGAAAACTACAAAAGATAAGTCAAAAATAAGGTGTTTTAAATGTGACTTGTTAGGCCATTTTGCCTCTGAGTGTCCCTCCAAAGTAAAACATGAGGCAAATCTTCATGAAGTAGACTATGAAGAAGAACCAGCCTTACTGATGATAACAACTGACAGTCCTACCAGCAAAGACCACAGGGAGGTTGTGCTCTTGAATGAGCATAAGGTGGTTCCATCCAGGTATAGTTCACAAGAAGGAGAGGGTGAGCTATGGTACCTAGATAATGGGGCTTCCAATCATATGACTGGAAGCCTAGAAAGTTTTGCTAGATTGGATAAAAATGTGACAGGATCAGTTAGTTTTGGAGATGGATCAAAGGTAAAGATAGAAGGAAGAGGTTCAATCATTCTTGAAGCCAAAACTGGTGAACAAAGACTGTTAGAGGATGTTTATTTCATTCCAACCTTGAGAAGTAACATCCTTAGTCTAGGACAAGTGACTGAATCTGGATGTGAAGTCAAAATGAAGGATGACTTTCTATGGTTGTATGAAAGGAATGGGAGGCTCCTCCTAAAGGTAAAGAAGGCTCCAAACAGGTTGTACAAAACCAGGTTTAGCATTGGCAGTCCTATGTGTTTTCATGCTGCTGTTGATAAAGAATCATGGCTGTGGCATGGGAGGTTGGGTCACTTGAACTTTGACTCAATGAAACAAATGGCAGAGAAGAGCTTGGTAGATGGAATTCCCCATCTCAATCAAACATCACAAATCTGTGAAGCATGCCTTGCAGGCAAGGGCGGAACTAGAAAAGTTTTTGAGGGGGTCCATAATTTTTTTTACGGAGTCACTAGTTTTAGAGTTTCAGTTTCATATAAACGTACATAAAGAAATTTGGTCTATTACTTACTAGATAGTTTTTAATGCAGGCGCGCGTTGCAACACGACATTGTGAGTAAAGAAAAAAGTAACTGATTAAAAAAAACTTTACATGATTTGATAAAAAAAATCTATACCGTAACATTGACAACGATATAATAGTAAAAATAATAGTAAATGGCTAGAAATGAAGATAAGAGAAAAAATAACGCGTGAAGAAAAATAATATGACAAAATGTTTGTCTATTAAAAAAAGTCTATAGTTTTATATATTTTAATATTTCATTATAAAAGGGGTCTAGATTTAATGTATTTAAAAATAACGGGTCTATAATAAAAGTAAATAAAAAAGAGGTGGAAAATGAAGTATTATCATTTACTCTCCTCATTAATAGCATTAAAATTAATAAAGAAAGCTAGGGAAAAAAAATGTTGAGGACAAAATTTGAACTTGCACCAATTCAAAATCAAACAAGGGTTCTTACCACTAGGCTAGTTAATTGCTTTATTTCATTTTCACAAACTAAGTATTTATTAACTCCTCTTCACAAACTTTTTTTTTATAAAAAACGTTCACATAATTTTTCACTTTACGTACGAGGTTGAGGGGGTCCACGGGGACCCCCTGGGTCTAATAAGGGTCCGCCCCTGCTTGCAGGTAAACAAGCAAGGATACCATTTCCTAAGAAGACCACTTTTGAAGCTAAGCAGCCACTTAAGTTGGTGTCCATGGATTTGTGTGGGCCAATAGCACCTACAACCCAAGGTGGGAACAGGTATTTCTTACTCTTTGTAGATGAATATACAAAGTACATGTGGGTTTATATGCTGAAAACAAAAGATCAAAGTTTTGAATTCTTCAAAAGGTTTAGAATGACAGCAGAAAATGAATGTGGTAATAGGCTGAAAAGCTTAAAGTCAGACAGGGGAGGTGAGTTCACTTCCCTTGAATTCAAAAATTATTGTGAACTTGAGGGAATTATCAGATTATTGACTACTCCCTACTCTCCCCAACAAAATGGGTCAGTAGAGAGGAGGAATAGATCAATATTAAACATGACTAGAAGCATCTTGAAGGCCATGAATGTTCCACAAGACTTTTGGGCTGAGGGTGTGAGACACTCAGTCTACATTCTAAATAGAGTTCCTACAAAATCTTTAAAGAATTGTACTCCATATGAAAAATACAAAGGTAGAAAACCAGACATTGGGCATCTTAGACTGTTTGGCTGCACTGGGTATGTCAAGAACAATGCTCCAGGGTTGTCAAAGTTAGAAGATAGAAGTTGTCCAATGGCATATTTGGGTGTAGAATCTGGTACGAAAGGGCATAGAATGTATGATGTGGCAAAAGGGAAAGTGGTGATAAGCAGGGATGTAGTATTTGATGAGGGGAAAAGGGTTGATTGGGCTATGCATCTGAAGAGGGTGAAGGAAGTTGAATCAGATAGCTGGGTTGATTTCACTGTTGTGAATGATCTTGTACCACAGTTTATTGGTGAAGATTATTTGGATACACAGGAACAAGAAGATCAAGGATTGGGTAATGAAGCTGAACCATCAGGGACAGCAGGTTCAGGAACATCCACTTTAAACACCAATCTTCCTGAGTCTACCACTACAAGTCAAAGCCAAGGTCCTAGTGTAAGGAAGTCAGGAAGAGTACCTGTGGTGCCAAACAGGTATAATGACTTTGTTATGGACAACAGGTTGAGACAACTTCAGCAAAATTCAGAAATGGAGGATAGAGTTGAGTTGTTGCTGACACAAGAAGGGGAGCCATTGACTGTTCAAGAAGCAATTGAAATATATGAGTGGAAAGCTGCTATGGATGAAGAGATGTCCACTATTGAAAGGAATAAAACCTGGTGCTTGGTTGAACCTCCTTTGAAGTGTAACCCAATAGGCTTGAAATGGGTGTTTAAACTGAAAAAGGATGCAAATGGGCAGGTAGTTAAACACAAAGCTAGACTGGTTGCAAAAGGTTATGTCCAACAGTTGGGAGTGGATTTTGAAGAGGCATTTGCACCAGTTGCAAGAATTGATTCTATCAGGTTAATACTTGCTTATGTAGCCAAAATGGGTTGGGATGTTTTCCATTTAGATGTGAAGGCAGCATTCCTTCATGGAGATTTAAAAGAATGTGTCTATGTCAAGCAACCTGATGGATATGTAAAAGAAGGACATGAAAGGAAGGTCTATAAGTTGTCTAAGGCCTTATATGGGTTGAGACAAGCACCTAGAGCATGGAATTTGAGACTGGATGAGGTACTAAAGGAATTTGGATTCTGTAAATGTGCAAGAGAGTCAGCAGTTTATGTCAGGAATAAGGGTAGTTCAGTTCTCATTTTAGGTGTGTATGTGGATGATCTTCTAGTGGCTGGAAATGATAAAGGGGATTTGGAACAGTTCAAACAGCAAATGAAAGTGAAGTTTGAAATGACAGATCTTGGAAAATTGAGTTACTACTTGGGAATTGAAGTTCAACAAGGTGTTGAGGGCATTATGATAAAACAATCAGCATATGCAAAAAGGCTGATAAAACTAGCAGGTTTAGAGGAAAGTAATGCAGTTAGGATTCCCATGGAACCAGGGCTGAATTTGTATAATGTTGAAGGTAGTCCTCCAGTAGATCCAACTGAATTTAGGAGACTGATTGGATCTTTGAGGTATTTGACACAAACCCGGCCAGATATAACATTTGCTGTGAGTTATATCAGCAGGTTTATGCATGATCCTACTGAAGTCCACATGAAGGCAGTTAAGCATTTGATCAAGTATGTCAAGGGAACAGTGGATTATGGGATAAAATACAAAAGGACTGAGGGAGGAGGACTCATAGGATTCTCAGATAGTAATCATCTGACTGATACAAATGATGGGAAAAGCACTAGTGGCAATGTTTTCTATTTTAATGGAGCTGTGATTTCTTGGCAGTCTTCAAAACAAAGGACAGTTGCTTTATCCAGCTGTGAAGCTGAATTTATGGCTGCTACTTCTGCAGCTACACAAGCTGTCTGGCTACATGGATTGCTGGAAGAGATTTCAGGAAAATCACAAAAAATAGTGACTTTGTATGTTGATAACAAGTCTGCTATCATGTTGATGAAGAATCCAGTTTTTCATGGTAGAAGCAAACACATTAAGACAAGGTATCACTACATAAGGGAGTGTGTGGAAAGAAATGAAATTTGTGTTGAGTTCATAAGAGGAGAATTGCAAAGAGCTGATGTTCTCACTAAGGCATTACCTAGAACAAGATTTGAAGAAATGAGGTCTTTACTTGGTTTGGAAGGTATCAAGTAAGCTGATTAATGTTCATTGAGTTTGTTGCACATTAGCATAGGTAAATCCATTGGATCCCTACTATGTGATGATGTAATAAGCTTGTTATGAGCTTAGTTGGTTTACTTGAGGTAGTATATTGAACTTAGGGGGGAGTTTGTTGGTTTAAATTTAGTTTAATAAGCTTTTAGCAGTTTTTGTAAGTGTCAATAAACTACAGGGGCTGGTCATGTAATTGTTGTAAGCTCTTGTATAAATACTGATGTTAATTGTGTAATAATGAGATTCCAATTTCTTCCCCAAATTCGAGTTCGTTATTTTTCTGTTGAGATATTCTTTGGCCTGATTCACAATTACCAGTTTGCGTCTTGGAGAGCTAGATCTTCTTTGAGCTACATACCACAACTTTAATCTTGGCCATATTATTTTCCCTTGAATTGGTTTCTTTTTCAAGTGTAGGCAATCCGTAAGACCCTTTCACTACTACAAAAATAGCCATTTATGATGCGGAATGCGCGTCATAAAGCGGTATAGATGACACGCGTTTGCGCATCAAGGAAGCCCCCGTCATAAAGAGAGGCGACACCCATTTCCGCATCATTTATTTATGACGCGCAATGCGTGTCATAAATGTGTGTCATAAATGCGCGTCAAAGAAAGCCCCCTTCATAAATAGAGATGACACTTATTTTACGTGTCATCTGCTTATGACGCGTATTTTTACGTGTCATAAATGGGTATCATGGTTAAAAAATATATTTTTTTTTTATACAAATACTAATTTCCACATTAAAAGGCAATTAATCATTAATCACATAACATAAAATAAAATAAACATATAACAAAATTATACATTTCATATATACTAAGAAATATTCCAAGTTAACAAACATATTGTTTATGCTACTAATAAACAAGAAAAAGTTCTTGAATGCTTTCATCCTTCAACATTTCAATCCCTCTTCTAGCTCCATATTCCTTCTTCGCTGCCAATCCATACACAGCTTTGAGGTTGATATGTTGTTTTGACCTGCAATCCATGTACACCTATATGCTTCAACCTGAAAGTCAAATTTTACATACCTTCGAATTTTTGGACAATGGTGGCATCCTTGTATATCAGCCTTGCCTCCATCTCTACAAATAGAAGGCTTTTCTTTTGTAAATTGAAAAGTGAACTGCTCACAAAAAGCTTTGACTTGTAGTTAGAAGTGTGAAATACTCTTTTGTTGTGACAAATTATAGCGAGTTAGAGTAAAATACAAATATACAATATGATCAAACAGGTAAATATAACTTGAAAAAATTTCAACTAATACATAAACCACAAATACAAGTTATAGAAACTTTTAGGATATGGAAGTAGTAAAAAGTTGGTGTCCATCAACACTTAAGAATACATGTTTTGACCCGGTTTTGGCCCGTGGGCTTGCATAGTTCACTTTCCCACCTTTATCTAATCATATAATTATATAAATGGGATTTTAAATATTAAAGGCCAAATGTGAAGCATTGTGATTAGGGATTCTCCATTTTTCATCTTCAGCAAATGCAGAACAGCAATAAATGAAGATCATAAGATTCTACTTTGTTATTAGATTTAAATGACTAGGCACTTTTAGCGACCCTTTGGCTTGAACCCAAATATGAACACAGCTAAACAACATTCAAGCGTAAGTAGCTATATCTTTGTATGATTCCTTGCTAAGGGAATCAAGCTCTGAGATAGCTTCATCAAAAGGTTGTTTTGCAAGGTGACAAGCCCTAAAAAGTCAAAATGCAAACACAATTTACCACATATTTTGCATCAAGCGTAGAGAAGTTCAAAGCCAAACCCAACCTGATGAGGTGAGTAGAAGATAAATCAGCTTCGACTGAGGTGGAAGCCAACTGCAAACAGCAAATTTAATGGCGGTTTTGTGTGTTTGTCAACAAGAGAATAATTTATATGATACGAGCACTTGTTCAGAAACTAAACCTAATCGCAAATACAATAAAAGGAAAAGATGAAAAGGTGATAAAAGTACACATAAGAAAGTTATCAAGATAAATACAGAATGTAATGTCACTAATTAAGAAGGAATCTTGATGAAGTGCAGATTGAATTGTGCATAAATGACATAACTTTTAATTACCTTCCTAGATAGAAAGCGTTAGATTCTAACAGATTAACAGTAAGTATTTTGCATCCTTTAAAGAAAAGCATATTAAAAGTGATAGACAAGTAAACTGACATTGGCGAAGCTTCACCGAAAACTTCACCGGGGCGAAAAGTCACGGATCCTAATCCCGGAGGAGGGGAGGGGGGGGGGGGGGGGGGTTCTCAATATATATAAAAAAAATTTAAAAATCGCAAAAATTAATTAGCACTTCGACTCAAAAAAACCGGGGAGGGGGGGGGGCGGTCGCCCCCTCTGGTCTCAACTATCCTTCGCCCATGTAAACCGACACCAAATGCTACCTTATGGAGAAGGATAAGCTACACTAGAATTGTTACTTGATAAGCCTTTAGGGACTGATCAGCTAGCTGCCTCTTTCTTATCGTTACCAGTCTTGAACTCTACAAGATACCTATAATAATCTCCTTTCTATTGGATATTAAACTAAATATATTAGTAGTTAAAAGTTATAAGGGTTCAGTCCTAGTCCTGTAAATATGCAAAGTCAAGTTTGGGGTCAGTGTGTTATTGTTACGTCGATTGTAGGGTTTATATACCCATCGACAAGTCTGAAGAACATGTACGTACAATCACAATAAGATTTTCGTTCATATTGTAATCAAATTCTTTGTTAGAATTCCGTTGTTGATCTCTGATTATACCAACATTTGGTATCAGAGCGGTTAATCGATCAAGGGAAGGAAGAAAAAAATATCCGTTCGTTTGCAATCGTTGATCGAAGTCTGGGTGCACAACAAGATATATGACATTTGGTGACTCTTAATTTTAATGACTTTAAATAATTCAATCACTAAAACTTAATTTTAATCTTTTAATAATCAGATCTTCTCTCCTTCTCTCCCAACGCGCACACATATCACAAAAGTTTCCAGCCCTAATTATCGCAATCCATTGTTCACCGGAACAATCCATCGGCGAATCCATTGGCGGGACGAATCACACCTCCGTCAAATCGCTTCCTTCGTCAAATCGCTTCCTCCGATAATCGCTTCCCGATCTCTCTGCTCTTCTAGCCGGATCACACTGCTTCCTCAACAGTCCCCAACCTCACGAGAAGGTAAATTTAAGTTCAACAATTCGTCCTCAACATTCTCACTTTATTTAGAATTCACTGTCTTCTCAGTTGCGAAGAATTATCCAATTCTTCTTAAAAGTGTTTGATTATTGAAATCAAACTTCCCTGAAGGTTGTGTTCTTGCTGTAGCACATCCTGCCCTAGCTATTGGTGGAATCCTGAATCTTATATTGGCCTGCCGCTCTTCTACACGCCAATAGGTATCAATTTCATATTTGAAATTGAAATTCTGATACAAATTAGAGACTAGTTTTTTAGTGATTGAGCTTGAATTAGTTGCTCCCTGGTGGAGTTCTTATCAGCAAGGTTAAACTTCTTACAAAGAGGTGAGGTGAATGTTTGATTCATCATTCATTTTGTGTCTGATTCTAGTTTGTAATTTGTAATTTGACAGGTTTGGAACACAGCATCTCTTTACAATTTAGTTCATACAGCTGCATTGGTTGGTGCTCCTGTTGCTAAGTAGTTCTTGTTTGTTTGGATGGAAAGGAAATACTCATAATCATCCAATCCAATTGTCACACCCCCAAAATACC
>JBCNJP010000016.1:3635145-3656749 GCA_039602395.1 Deinandra increscens subsp. villosa
TTTTTGCGTTCAGCAATGCCGTTTTGTTGAGGTGTATACACGCACGAGGACTCATGAGCAATGCCATGTAATTTCAAATATGTAGAAAACTCATTGTACAAATATTCTTTTGCATTATCAGTACGGAGAGTTTTGATAGATGTATTAAATTGGTTTTGCACATATGAGTGAAATTCACGAAAAATGGAATTAATCTCACTACGAGATTTCATCAAGTAAACCCAAGTGGCACGAGAGTAGTCATCAATAAACGTAATAAAATACTAAAAACCCAAACTTGATTTTGTGAGGCAAGGACCCCATACATCAGAATGCAAAAGTTCATACAAGGTACTGACTCGACTAGACACTTTTGGAGGGTAGGGACGTCTAGTATGTTTACCAAGTTGACATGACTTACAATAAAAATCAGAAGGAATAGAAAACTCCGGTCGCATTTGCCTGAAAACTGCTACAGAGGGATGACCAAGTCGGCAGTGAGTCTCCCTGATCGTGGAATCACATATGTTTGCTTTAGGATGTGACGGTAAGGATAGATGGTAAAGACCTCTTGATTCAAAACTGGCGCCAATCAGCCGGTTCGTCCCTAGTTCCTGAAAAACACAATAAGAGGGATAAAACGTTACAGAATAATTGTTTTGTTTGGTAAGTTAGCTTACAGAACAAAGGTTATCGGGAAATTTAGGAACCAACAAAACAGAGGAAAGATTTAGTTTTGTCGAACTACGAACGGATCCAATGCCATGAACTGGGCATGAAGATCCATCTGCAATGTGAACTGGTGGGTGAGAGATGTTGTGGAGGCTAGAGATTATACCTTCGTTCCCAGTCATGTGATGAGTAGCTCCAAAATCAATAAACCAAGACGAATCAAGGCTAGAGAATGTACATGAGCGAGCAGAGTTGGCCTGTGGACTGGGACTGGCTGCCTGGGTGGATAGTAGTTGCTGGAACCGAGTATATTCCTCCTGGCTGAGTGTGTAAGTCGGAGTGGTCTGGCCACTTGGTTCATCAGCATTAGCCAATCTAGCTCGAGGATGGGTAGGTGGCTGAGATCCAGGGGGACGGTTTGGGTAATTGTATTTTGTGTGCCCATCCTGTTTGCAATAGTGACATGTGGTACTAGTTCCACGCCCAATACCTTTTCCTTGATTAATTTGAGAACCCCGACCAATGCCTTTAGTAATGGTTTGCATGGCTGAAGTGTCGATAGAGTCGGGGGCCGTAGTGTCTGATCCATACATCTCACATAGGAGATGATATGTGGATGCCACATATTTGATAGCAGTGGAGTTACTTAACAAGAAGGGTCGAGCGCTAGAGTATTTAGGGGATAAGCCAGCGATGAACATCATAACCGCCATTTTGGTGTTACGCTCCTTCTGAACCTTCAGGTCAGTAGTAGGTGGAAACAGGGCATGCAACTCATCATGCAGTTTGGAGAACCGAGTGAAGTAATATGTGAATGATGAATCACCTTGCTCAATCCTCGTGTATGCCTGGACCACTGAATAGGCATGGGACAATGATTCCTTTGCGGAAAAGGATGAAGAAAGGTGATTCCACATTGTTTTCACAGTGGCAAAGTTTTGTGCAATAGCAAGCACTTATGGTTCCATTGAATTCCATAGAGCCATTTGAATGCCACTATCATCAATCTGCCATTCCTTAGACATAGGATCAGGAGGGTAATCTGTTAGATGGCCATCTTTGTCCAAACTCGTAAGGCCTTTTTGTACAAAGAGACTCCATGAATTCCAATTGTTGGAATAGAGTTTCATTGGTATGCGAAGAACCGAGGGGTAATAAATAATACCCGGAGCAATTACGTTAGAGTTAGGTTGAGTTTCTTTTTGTTTCTCATCACCCATTTCAAAATAGACAAGTAGCAGTAGCAAATTTTAACTATATGAGCAGATTTAACAGAGAACAGTGAACGACAGTACCTGGATTCACGATGATGACCAGAAAAGTTCAATAAAATCAGCAATTGATCGCATAGAACAACTGGGAATGAAATTCCGACAAAGAAGGAAAAAATCCGGCGGCCAGAGAAGTCGGCACGTGGTCTCACGCGCCGGCGCGTGACGGAGGCGGGCGGAGCAGCGGTGGCGCGTGGCGGTGCGAACGGCGGCGTTCGGAGGCGGTCATCTGAGGGAATTCAATTCGGAGGCTGGCGAGTACAGTGGTGGTGGCGGTGTACTGTGATTTCGGCGGGAAAGGAAAGCTTTGAAGAGGAGCAGACACGTACAGTAGAACTTATCTGGATTTTAGCAGGGAGCAGGGAGCAACTGAACTGATTTTGGTCTTGTACCAGAAGCTAGTGTGGCTCTGATACCATGTAATCAGACTGGATAACTGGATAAAATTGTGTGTGTATTGCAAATGAGGTAAACACATATATATACAAGGTACAAGAACTATCTAGATACAAGAACCATCTAGATACAAGAAGAGTCTAGATAGTGGGCTAATGGGCCAAACACTAATGGACTACACATAATTATTTACACTATTTAACATAGACAAGTATAAAAAGGACCTCTAAAATATATACGCAATCTTATATTACTAATAAAATTGTCATTTTAAAATATGATTGATGCGTGGACACAAATATCTTAAACTAAAACGAAGGAAACTAAAACAAAAATAAATATATATATATATATATATATATATATATATATAAAGGTCTAGAAGATAAGAAATAAGAAAAGAGAATGATAGAAAGAAGAAAAATAAGAAGTTTAATGATTATGAGAGGAGAAAGTATATTTTACGGTCTGAAACTATGGGTAAAGTTCAAATACAAACAAACTGTATTGTACAAACTTAAAAACTAATGTAAAAACCATTAAACTTTAATTAAATAAAGGTTATTTAGGTAATTTTTGTGTTTTTTTCTTCATGTCTATACACATGATGGCCACCTAACGACCTTAAAAACTAAAAAAAACTAAAAAAAAAATCATTTTTTTTCATCTTGTCTGTCCGACTATGTTGCATATATGCAACATGGTATGTTGCATATATGTAGCATATGAAACATACTATGTTGCATATATGCAACATAGTCGGATAGACAAAATGAAAAAAAATCAATTTTTTTAAGTCATTAGGTGTATATAAATATACGTGAAATTAAATTATAAAATATAAAATTATAAAAAAAAACCTTCATTTGATATAGTTTCCTTTAGTTTTTACAAGTTTGTACAATAGATAATGGTTTGTACATGAACTTTACCCATACTATTTCTCCTATTCCAAACCCTGAACATCACTATATATGGCTGTAACTATTTTTTATATCATGATCGGCTGCAAGTCTGCATCATCTCTTCAACCCTACGAGCGACTGGATTCTAGTTATGCGAGTTTATCCGGGTCTCGTATCATCTCTCTCAAATCCAGGTTAGCCAGTAACCCCTAAGGGAAATCACATCGTTAATGAACTTCTCACGACATGAATTACGACACACACTAGTTTTATGACGCGCAAATATGAGTGTAATACAAAAACTATCATAATTTCTAAAATATGAAGAGTAGATGACGTGTATTTTTGCATGCATATCATAAGATAACTATCATAACGAAAGAAAAAAAACACGGGATGACAATTACAAGCATATATCGGAATAATCAGCTAGAAAACGAAAAAGCGAAGAAGGAAGGTAAGGTGGTGAGGGATTGAGATGAAAATTGGGATTGGAAACGGTGGAAGAAACATTTTGCAGAGGTGGATGAACAAGAGCGTATTGTCTCATTTTTGCATTATGTGTTATTATGTTATTTTCCTGCTTTCTTAGTTGTTTGTATAGAATGCCTTGTAGATTCTTATCCTGGCGCAGTAATGACGATGGTAAACTTCTTGATATAGCATCGCAATTGCCGTGTTGTTTTTCTTCTGATCGACTTCAGTTCCTGGGGATGGTTCGACCGCTTCCCATATTCCATCGACGTTAAAGATTGCCTTAATCTTTACAGCCCAAATTGTGTAATTTGTAGAATTGAGAACCGGGCACTGAAATGTCATTGACGCCCTCCTTCCTTTACCGTTACAACTTCCTTGCCCTTGGATGAATCGTCATCCATTTTCCCTTTTCTTTTCCTTCTTCCAATCTTAACCTGATTGAATCTTTACTTTCTACACGGGTTTCAACCAACCACTAATTCTTAACAGTACACGGGTTTGTTCTAAACCAACTGTTTCTACCCAGAATAGTACACGGGTTTCCTTCCTAAACCAACTATTCTAATGACAACAATACACGGGTTTTCAAAAAATCAATTTTTTTCTACCGACCGCAATACACGGGTTTTCCAAAAAACCAATTGCTCAACCACAATACACGGGTTTTTCCAAAACCAATTGCTTCTACCGAAAAACAATACACGGATTTTTCAACAAACCAATTGTTTAAACCAAGAACAGTACACGGGTTTTCTCCGGCTGTAAGACAAATCAAAAACCAATTGTTCCTAATGACAATGGTACACGGGTTCTTTCCGATCACTACGTGAATTAAACCAACCGTTTCAATCTACCAAGAAACTCTATCGATTTCCTAACAAACCAAAACCAACTATTCTTAAACCTTAACCTTAATCCCAATTGTTAAAAACCTTAACAATTCGAAACAAAAAAACTACTAATTAAAACTTCATTATTAATTTGAAATCCTATAGAAAAACTTATCTGAACACCTTGAAGCCTTCTGCTTGCATTCAATCCATATCTGATTGCACCGACTTCAACTAGTGTTATACCCGTCCCAGTACGGGTAGCGTATTCTTTATTTATGTGGTGTGATGTGAAGTTATCTTACAAAGTTCAGTTTTGGTTTGTGTATGTTTATTTGGTCTGAATAGATAACAAAATTGAGCTAACAGATTGTTAATTCAAAATTCATAGCAGCCAATAAACACAAACCGGAATTTTAAACTAAAATAAACTGAATTAGAGTTCTTTGAGATACTTAAAAAAACCCAAATCTCACACATACAAGTCATACAACAAACCTACAAATACATCGAAAAAGCATAACCACTTTTGACTGCTAATAGTGTGCCTCTAAAGTCAAAGTATGACACATATACGTGTCCAAGTCCAATACCTTATGTAACAAAATTAATAAAGTTATTACATTAAAGAATAAAAATCATGTGTAATCATATGCAAAAAGCTGAACACAAACGTTGTGTATAACCATATAAGCCACATGCTTAATATTGATTGTAAATTGTCACTTCCTTCATAACAGGAACCAAGTCCTACACTTGAATATGAAGTTTACAAAAAAGGTTCAAAAATACCCCTGCATTTAAGAATCAAATTGCAACTGTTGAACTGAGAAAAAAATTCACAGATTTGGGTCACAAACCTCATATACACTAATCAGTGTGTAAAAGTAATTCGCATGAAACTAAAAAAATGCAAAGTGGATCTCAAAGTGCACAAAGTTTAGTCAATGGTATAGTAGCTTCTAAGAAATTAATGGAAAGAAGAAGTAATACCTTATGCTGGGAATTTGGTCATATACTGGTACAAACATATCTGGTCTCTTTTTAGCAGCCTCTATCACTTGAATTGTGAACAAAGTTATAACAAATGAACCACAATTCATTTCTAACACAAACGCCTTGTATATGTGTAATGAAGACATCAAAATTAGAAACTTCACCCTAACTCATAGAGTTTCATGTAGGATAGTGCATAATCAGCAAAGAAAGCATCCTCGTCCTGATTTAAAAAAATAAGAGCACAACTAAGCACCTAAGTACATGTTGGCGATATTTTAGTAAGGCATAGAGCGTTAAAGGCTTTTACTCACAGTAACATACTTCTCGACCAGAGGTCAGAATATAGAGTCTTCGAGAAGAGCCTTTTTATATCTAACATTGAATTAGCTGAACATAAAAATGTTTTATAAAACCATACTTGATATTTGATAGAGCAATTTTAATAGAATTTCACTCTCAAGATGCAATTCAAAATCAAGAACACATCTATGAACAATTTGATCGGTAAATTTGATGAAGGAACAAAATCTCACTGTTATTGATTATTGAGAAGATATTTTATACACACAAAAATACCCTAACAGCTATTAACAGAATTTTCAATATTTACAAATCACACCCTAGACTTTCTTAGACATTACAACTTGAGCTAAAACCTAACAAACTCCCCCTAATTCTAAGAAAGTGATTACTCAACATTAACATTGTATAGAAGAGGTCCATAGACTTTCTTATACTAATGTGTCAAGTTCCCATTTCTATAGAATCAAGGGAAAGAGGAAAACAGTACTTCAACCACTTTAGTACTACTTGAACATGCTCATTCCAATCATGCTCCTCAAGTCTTCAAACCTTCCTCTAGGCAGTGATTTTGTCAACCCATCAGCTTTCTGTCTTTCACTTCTGACAAATTCAACAGCTATTTTTCCATCTTCAATGCTTTCCCTTATAAAATGATACCTCAGGTTAATATGCTTTGACCTTCCATGAAAAACAGGATTTTTCATGAGGGCAATAGCTGACTTATTGTCCACATATAACACTGTCTTGGACTGTTCTTGACCAGTTATTTCTCCTAACAGTCCTTTTAACCAAATACCTTGACAAGCAGCTGAAGTTGCTGCCATAAACTCAGCTTCACACGAAGACAAGGCCACTGTTTTCTGTTTAGAAGAGTACCACGAAACTGCAGCATCATTAAAGAAAAATATATTGCCTGAAGTGCTTCTATAGTCTTCACTTTCCATTTGATGACTGCTATCACTATAACCTTCCAAGCCAATACCTTTATTACCACCATAGTTCAGCCCATAATCCAAAGTTCCTTTAACATACTTGACTATCTGTTTTACAGCTTTCAAATGAGCTTCTCTTGGATCCTGCATGTACCTGCTAACATATCCAACAGAAAAACAAATATCTGGTCTTGATTGGGTAAGATACCTAAGAGAACCAACTAACTTCCTATAATTAGTGGCATCAACTAAGTCTCCTCCTTCATTCTTGAACAATCTAAGACCTGGTTCCATTGGAATCTTAACTTCATTGCAATCTTGCAAACCTGCAAGTTTCACTACCTTAGCTGCATATCTAGATTGCTTAACTGATATCCCTTTCTCAGTTTGACACACCTCTATTCCCAAATAGTAGCTTAACAATCCAAGATCTGTCATTTCAAATCTAATCATCATTTCTTTCTTAAATTTTTCTATTTCATCCCAATTATCTCCAGTCACTAGTAAGTCATCAACATAGACACACAACACTAAGCAAGTATCTCCTTTCCTCCTATAGTAAACTGCCTGCTCATGCATACACCTAGTCAAACCCAAATCCTTTAGGACACTATGCAGCTTAGCATTCCAAGCTCTTGGAGCTTGTTTAAGGCCATACAAGGCTTTCTTTAACCTATACACTTTCTGCTCAGACCCTTTTCTAACATACCCCTCAGGCTGCTGCACATAAACTACTTCCTTTAAGTCTCCATGCAAAAATGCAGCCTTAACATCTAAGTGGTACACTTTCCAACCTGATCTAGCAGCATAGGCTAACATTAATCTAATTGTTTCAATTCTTGCAACAGGTGCAAACACCTCCTCACAATCTATGCCAAGTTGTTGCACATAGCCCTTTGCTACAAGTCTAGCCTTATACTTAGTGACATTTCCAATTTCATCTCTCTTAATCTTGTACACCCACTTTAAGCCTATTGATTTACATCCTTTTGGTAAGTCAGTTAACTCCCAAGTCTCATTTTTCTCAATAGCTGCTAATTCTTCCCTCATAGCTAACTTCCACTCCTTGTGTCTAAAAGCCTCCCTAAAGTTTCCTGGTTCTTCCTCTTGAGATAAAAGCAATTCAACTAATTCAAGCTCTTCCTGCCTATTAGCCAACTGCCTAACTCTGTTGTCCAACACAAAGTCTTTCAGTTTCTCAGGAACAACAGGAACTCTAGTGGATCTCCTAGTGGGCTCTATTGTTTCAATGGTTCCTTTTGGTTCACTATGGTGATTCTGATTGCTCCCATCTGCTCCCTCACCCTCAATATCTGTGAGGTCAAGATCACTATCATCCTGTAACTGTGGGTCCTGAGTGACTTGATCAATAGTAACCTGTTCCTGGAATCCTTCCCATTCACTTATACTGAGTTCACTTTTACTTTGATCACTTCTCTCATCCCTAACAGTCCCTTTTTCCCAATTCCAACTTTTAGCCTCATCAAAGACTACATCTCTGCTCACCACTATCTTTCCTTCACTCACATCATACATCCTATTGGCTTTTGAACCCTCTTCAATTCCTAAATACACCATAGGTTTGCTTCTATCATCAAGCTTTTTGAGACCAACCTGCATAGTTTTCACATGGCCTACACAACCAAAAATCCTGATGAAACTTACATCTGGCTTTTTGTTTCTAACAACCTCATAAGGTGTTAAATCCTTTAATGACTTAGTAGGCAACCTATTCAAAATGTAGACTGAATGCCTAACTCCCTCAGCCCATAGATCCTTAGGTAGAGCTTTTTCTTTCATAATACTCCTAGTCATGTTCATTATTGTCCTATTCCTTCTCTCCACAACTCCATTTTGTTGTGGAGAGTAAGGAGCTGTCAATAATCTAGCTATACCATTTTCTAAGCAGTATTCTTGAAAATCCATTGAAGTAAACTCCCCTCCCCTATCAGACCTCAGGGCTTTAAGTTTTAGGTCTAACTTCTTTTCTATTCCAGTCTTAAAACCTTTGAACAATCCAAATGCCTGATCTTTAGTCTTTAGCATATACACCCACATGTATTTTGAGAATTCATCAACCAATAGCAGAAAATACCTATTACCAGACTTTGTAGGGGGTGTTATTGGTCCACACAGGTCCATTGAAACCAATTCTAAAGGACATTCTGCCCTATATGATGTGGCTGCAGGGAAAGACTGCCTGGCCTGTTTTCCAACAAGACAGGACTCACACACTTGTGGTTCATGATTAATCCTAGGCAAGCCTGTTACTATTCCTTTCTTAGACATTTCTTCTAAGGTCCTAAAATTGATGTGCCCAAGCCTACCATGCCACAGCCTAGTGGGATCATCAATACTAGCTTTGAAGCACATGGGAGAGTTGGTTTTCAACATCACTTTATACAGCCTATTAGGGGACCTACCAACCTTCATAACCAATGATCCATCTTTGTCATATAACATCAAATACTCATTTTTCATTCTTACTTCACATCCATTTTCTGTAAGTTGTCCTAAGCTGATGATATTACTTCTTAATTGGGGAATTAAGTAAACACCTGTTAGGACTCTTTGCTTATGGGTATGAGTACTTTCTAGAGTAATTGAACCTCTACCCTCAATCTTTACCTTAGAGCCATCTCCAAAGGACACAAAACCAGATATGTTAGTATTTAGATCATTAAAGTTTGAGATTGTACCTGACATGTGATTGGATGCACCATTGTCCAAGTACCATGTAGCCTCTTGATCCTCAGGTTTTGTGTTGAATTTTGATGGCTGAAACTTGGTTTCATCAAGGTATATGACTTCTTTGTTATCTTCTACACTGGTTATCATCAGAAGTGCTGGTTCCTCATCCAATCTAGTGAGATTTGACTCTGAGTCCTTTGCCCCAAGTTTGCTGCATTCACTGGCATAATGTCCAAGCTTGTCACACTTGAAACATTTTATTTTGCTCTTGTCAACTCTTTTCTTGGGATTCTTTGAACCTTTTCCAGGCTTAGACAAATCCTTTGATTTATATGAACCCTTTGCTCCTTCTTCTCCTGACTTTGATCCACTGGTTTGCCTCTCCCCTTTCTTTCCCTTTTGCTTTGAGTCTTTGTACTTCATCTGCCACTCTGAGTATGTCAGCAACAGTTCTTGATCCTTCGGTCCTTGAGACTTTTGCTTCAATCCAACTCTCTCTTCAAAGGCCTTCAACCGGCCAACTGCTTCTTGAAACAACATAGAGTCAAGGTCCACGAACTGTTCAATTGAGGCCACAATTTGAATGAATTTTTCTGGTACACACTCCAATAGCTTCTTTACCAGGGTTGAATCATCAATTTTTGACCCTAGGTCAGCGGATCTTGTGGCTAAAGAGCTCAATTTAGCCGCAAACTCATCTATGGATTCTGACTCTCTCATTCTTAAAGAATTGTACTCCGATTTCAAGGTTTGCAAGCGTGCTTTCTTAACCCTATCCTCCCCTACATACCTGGTCTTCACTGAATCCCAAATCTCTTTAGGTGATTAAAGATTGGCTACCTGAATTACCAAATCTTCTGGTAAGGATTGAAACAGGTAGGCAATCGCAGCGCTGTTCTTCTTTGGATCCTCTACAGCTCCCTCCGCCGGCTGTATTGTTTCCCAAAGCCCGTGGACGTTGAAGATCGCCTTCATCTTCACCGCCCATATCGAGTAATTCGACTGAGTTAACAGCGGACATTGCAGGGGAATCGTCGTGTAATTCTCTCTAACTGTGGCTCTTGCACCACCAGTAGTGTCGCCCATCGCCGGAGATTGTGATCTCTGTGATCTCTGTGGTGATGGTCTTCGTGGAGAGGTCAGAAAACGATGAATTGTGACGGTGGATCGGAAAGAGGATTTCCGATCCCCTTTCGAATTGACGGGGAGAAATTGAAATCAAAATCAGAAGCCCTAACTGAGCTCTGATACCAAATCAAGATGCAATTCAAAATCAAGAACACATCTATGAACAATTTGATCGGTAAATTTGATGAAGGAACAAAATCTCACTGTTATTGATTATTGAGAAGATATTTTATACACACAAAAATACCCTAACAGCTATTAACAGAATTTTCAATATTTACAAATCACACCCTAGACTTTCTTAGACATTACAACTTGAGCTAAAACCTAACACACTCAACTTTTATGTATTTTCTGATGTTTTTTTTTTCTTTGTTCCTGACCATTTTTGATAGTTGTTATATGATATAGTTCAGTTGAAATATAAGAAGTTGGAGTTTCTTTCTTAAAAATGGACACATTTAAATATGCGAAGCAAGCACTCAAATATTTGGTCATAAAAATTTACCTCCTGTGTAAACGATACAATAACATCTTTTGAACATTCTTGATATGCAAATACTTTGACTGCAACATCTTGCATAAGTTGTAATTGTCATTTTTATTTACTATTTTTACCATCGAAGCCATATATTGAACCATAGACTTGCCATCTCAAGAGTCAGATTTATATGTTGGTTTACCTCATATTTTTGTAGCATCCATGGTTAAATTGTTGAAATTTGAAAAGCTAAATAGCTTCCTGTTAAAATAAATAAGTGTTTATAGCTTAAACATCAAATACATTTCTATTTTATATTTGTTACATTTGTTCTCTTTTATTTCAGATTTGGGCTTTTTATGAGAAGATGGGCTCAAGTGTGAGAAGATGGGCTCAAGGTCTGGGCGCTTAGGTCACCGGCTGGTTGGTATATATATGGTGTTATAATCAGATCGAGAAGAGAGTTCTTCGGTTCACTTCACAGCTCCGTATCTTCTTCTTCAAGAGTGTTCTAGGGTTTCGAGTTTTCTTCGAGTTTCCTGTAAACTCTTGATCATTTTATCATTGATCAAGTAGTTGAGTCGTGTTGTCTATTGTTTGTTTGTTCATACCTTTTGTACTCTTTTTGTAGTCGAGAGTTTTGAGTAAATAAATCTGGTTTGGGTATTTGTAGTTCTGCAAAAGTTTACATGGTATCAGAGCCATCTTGGCTTTGATTCGTGTTCTCGAGAGTTCTAATCTGGTATTTCTTGAGTGTTTTCTCGATTTAGGGTTTTCACTCCCAAACCCTAATTCTTCGAGTGTTTTTTTTCCCGAGTTTGTGCTCTGGATCTTGGGTCTTCCGCTGAATCGGTGTGCAGATCTGGTGTAGACCTCACTCAGATAGTTGGTGTCGATTGGATTTAGGCTATCGGCATTGGCGGCTGCTGGAGTTGGTTGGTTCCGGAAAGCTGTTGAAGACCCTAACCCTAAGTGAAGGTTAGGGTGGCTAGGAGGCGCTGTTCAGTCGTGATTGGGCTTGTTTATCACAGCTATCTTGCCTGAGTTGTGTAACCCTAAGTGAAGGTTACACTCTCAGGCGCACAGGGTGAGATCGTTTCATCTTTGCTTTATTTTGTAGTTTTTTTATCATTGATTGGTACAGGTTAGACTCGCAGTAAACCTTTGATCTACCGCTATAAGCGGTGTGAACAACCTGGATAGGATTGTGTTCTCTAACCTGTACTTGGTTATTTGATTATCTCTGTGTTTTACTGTTCTTTGTTCTTGCTTGATTACCTGTGATCTGTTCTTGATTGTACTATTTGTTCTTGTGGATTAAGACAATATGACTGATGGTGATGGAGATAAACCTAGCTCGTCTGCTACTCTTGTTAGCAAAATCGAAGCTAGTGATCCGTTATATCTCCATGCGAGTGATTCCTGCACTCTCACTTTGATTAGCTTTAAACTAAAGGGGGTGGATAACTATACTGTCTGGGCTAATGCTCTTAAACTGGCTTTAAGTGTTAAAAACAAAGTAGGGTTCTTAGATGGTACATGTTTAAAACCTACTGATGATGATGTTTTAGCTAATCAATGGGACAGATGTAACTCGGTTGTTTTAACATGGATTCTTAATTCAGTTAGTGAAGAATTATATGGGGGGCAAGTCTACTCTAAACTTGCCTCAGAAGTGTGGAAAGATCTTAAAGACACTTATGATAAAATTGATGGGTCTGTGATTTTCAATTTATATCAAAAAATTAATTCTCTATCACAAAATGGGTTATCTGTTGCTGAGTACTACCATAAATTGAGTACTATGTGGAAGCAATTTGACAATATGGTTCAGTTACCTGTTTGTTCTTGTGATGCTTCAAAGTCTTACAGTGAATTTAATGATTCTATTAAACTCATGCAGTTTCTCATGGGTCTTGATGATGTATATTTGCCTGTTAGAACCAACTTGCTCACTCGTGATCCTCTTCCTACTCTTAAGACTGCTTTTTCTACTATTTCTAGGGATGAGTCACATAGGGCAAGTGTATCTGAGTCTAAGGGGCAAACAGCTGGGTTTATTGCTAAAACTGGGCCTTTCTCTGATAATACAAGGAGACCAAATAAGGGTCCTAATACCAATATTAAGTGCACACATTGTAATAAAACTGGCCACTTGGTTGATAAGTGTTTTGAACTTATTGGATATCCTCCTGGATATAGACAAAGAAATGGTAAATGGGTAACTCAAGGGGGTAGACAAGGAAATTCTAATAGTTTAAATTCTGATTGTTGTCCTACCTCCTCACTTAATGTGAATTCTCTTAGTCATGATCAGTTTTCAAGACTGTTGAGGATTTTAGAGGACAAAACTAGACAGGGAGACACCTCACAAAATTCTAATATGGGAGGTAAAGTGGCTGGTTTGAACACAAGTGTGAATCTTATAAATAATTGTGTGTATTCCTTTGGTGCTGGTACTTTGAATTCTGGTTGGGTAATTGATTCAGGAGCTAACCAGCACATGGTTATCTCGGAAAAAGATATGTTTAATCTTGTCAATGTGTCTGATTTTCAAATCAAAGTTAAACACCCTAATGG
The DNA here is from genome assembly GCA_039602395.1 of Deinandra increscens subsp. villosa. Lineage (NCBI taxonomy): Eukaryota > Viridiplantae > Streptophyta > Magnoliopsida > Asterales > Asteraceae > Deinandra > Deinandra increscens. The sequence continues at coordinate 3,648,790 of JBCNJP010000016.1, forward strand.
CACTTTATCTACTGTTACCAAAATTGGGAATCTAAAACTTGTTGATGAAGTTGTTTTACAAGATGTATTTGTAGTACCAGAGTATTTTGTAAATTTGATTTCTGTACACAAACTTGCAAAGGATAACAAATTGATGACATTATTTGATGAACATGCTTGTTACCTTCAGGATTTGTACACAAAGAAAACAATAGTGACTGGTAAACAAATTGATGGTTTATATTTGTGTGGATCATCTTTCTTGTGTTCTGAGGTTTGTGCTAATTCTGATCATTTAACAAATATATGGCACATGAGACTTGGACATCCAGCAGATCCTGTTCTGAAAATTTTACATAACATTTTAAATATCAAAGGCACTATCTCTTTGTTGCCCTGTGACATATGTCATAGGGCCAAGCAACATAGGGAGCCCTTTCCTTTAAGTGAGCATAAGTCAAAAAGGGTTGGAGATTTAGTACACTTGGATGTTTGGGGGCCCTATAAGGTTACTAGTAGGGATGGTTTTAGATATTTTCTGACTGTTGTGGATGACTTCAGCAGGGCTGTTTGGGTATATTTTTTGAAAAATAAACAAGAAGTTTTTTCTAGTGTTCAAAGCTATGTAAAACTAATTCATACTCAATTTGGTAAGTCAGTAAAAGTGATCAGGAGTGATAATGGTACTGAGTTTGTAAATCATAATATGACTCAGTTTTTTCTTAACAATGGTATTCTTCATCAAACTTCATGTGTTCATACTCCTCAGCAAAATGGTATTGCTGAGAGGAAGCACAGGCATCTGTTGAATGTTGCTAGGTCCTTATTGTTTCAATCTGCCATACCTTTAAGATTCTGGCCTGAGTGTATTTTAACTGCAACTTATTTGATAAACAGGCTTCCTACTTCTGTTCTTAATGGCAAATCCCCTTTCGAAATGATGTTTAATGATAGACCTCCTCTTAACCACTTGAGGGTTTTTGGTTGCCTTTGCTTTGCAACTGTTTTAAATAATCAAGATAAGTTCAGTAGTCAAGCTGAAAAATCTGTTTTTATTGGTTATTCTAATGAGAAAAAGGGTTATAAGCTTTGGAGTTTAGATAGAAAAGTTGTATTTATTTCAAGAGATGTTAAGTTTTATGAGTCAATTTTTCCATTTAAAACTTCTGAATATGAGTTTGGTTCTCAACATGATACTTGGATAAAGTTTTTTGATAAAAATGAACCTGAAATTTTTGATCAACAACCTTCAAGTGGAAATCCCGATGATGAAGGGGAGGTCCTTAGTGACTCTGGTAATCCCGTTCCCACTTCCTCTGATGCACAGAACAGTGGTGACAAGGCTGTAACCCAGCAGTCCTCTGATTCTAGTGGCGGCAGTGGTAGTGGTGATGCAGTCGAGACCATAGATGATGATCATCACTCCTTTGAGGGTATTGAGTCTACTCTTAGACGAACTTCAAGGCCACACAACCTTCCAACAAAATTACATGATTTTGTTGTGGGGGGCAGTGTTGTTGTGAAATATGGCTTAGATAAAGTCTTGAGTTACTCAAATTTGACCAAAGAAAATGCTTGTTTTGTTTCAAATTTACATAAAATCTTAGAACCCAAAACCTTTTATGAAGCTAAACAGGATGAAAGGTGGGTTAATGCCATGAATGATGAAATGGAAGCCTTGAACAGAAACAATACATGGACTCTGATGTTAGTCCAATGTGTCGTCATTATTGTTCTTAATTTGCTATATTTAGTTATAATAATGATTGGATTACGTTGCATTTTCATGGGTTTTTATGTTTTGAGGTACCGTGAGCTTAATGAGCTAAAAATGGAGTTTTTAGGAAGAACTGGAAGCTGCTGGTACGAGGATCGAGAATCGAGCGGGAACGAGTGAAGACTTAGAAGAAAATTAAGAAAAGTTCCTGAAATGAAGACATGGGCGGTACGCCCAGGGTTGCAGAGATTGGGGCGGTACGCCCTGAAAGATAGAGAGCAGCCGGAAAATTAAGTCCGGGCGGTACGCCCAGAGTTTCACAATTTGGGGCGGTACGCCCCGATCCAGTCGGCAGAAGATGTAGATTAGGGTTTTCTATTTAAACTTGTTCCTTAAGATTTTGTCATTCATGCATTGTTTTAGACGACCAGAGGCTTAGGGTTTGCGAATTCCACCATTGTTTTGGAGATTTTGAAGCATTCTAATCATTCGGTACGTTATTTTAATGCAATCTTTCAATAAAATCATGTTTGTTTCATTAGCCATGTCCGGCTAATCCACCACTAACCGCTTTTGGTGATTGGTTGGTGGATTCGTTCTATGTTTAACCTATTTCTTGACTAGTTATTCCGGAATACTTGCTACCGTTGAATACCCGCATGCGGAATTGTTAAAATTAACTAGTAATCTAGGGTTTTAGTGGTCCACTGTTTATTGATCTAGCACTTTCTTGCGGCAGGACTAATCAGCCCATTAGAAAACTAGGTTATTAGGTCAAGGAAGCAATTGGGGGGCATGTCTATGTGTCACGGTTAAGGAATTAGGTTATTCTAGATCGGTAGCCAACCAGGATCCAGAAGTGGTTAGATTTGTCTCATTTGAATTAAATCAATTTTCTAGGTTAAAGTTAGTTATTTTATTAGTTAGTTCACCCAATCAATCAAAACAGCTAAGTGGCAAAGTAGGTAATTTTAGGTTAATTAGTAATTTTAGTTAATTTAGTTAATCAACTCATCAATTTCCACATATTCCCTAGGTTCGATAACCCTAACTTCCACTACTACAAAATTAATCTAGGTTGGGGATTTGAAACGGCCTGACAAACCGTTATCAAATTGGCGCCGTTGCCGGGGAATTAGTGCGCTTTTTGATTTGTTGATTTTTGTTTAATTTGCGATTTTTGTTTCATTTTTCAAAAAAAATTCAAAAAACCAAAAAATAGTGTTTTTATTCCAATAATTACTTTCTGCAACTAAAAAAAAAAAAAGAAATTTTTTTTTTTATTTTTTGCCGAAATTCAATTTTGGGCGGTACGCCTGGAATTTCTCAATCCGGGGCGGTACGCCTTGGGTCCAATTTCACAGAAAGTTTTGAAATTTTTGATCATCCAATTTTTGATTTTTTCTGTTCTACTGCATTATTTACACTCCCTGGAACAGTGCTGCGTAATTCGTTTGCTCTTTGGTGACCGTTTTTGCAGGTTTTAGGTGTTGTGCATGCATACGCGGCATTCCCGCAAGGCCTCTCCGTTGATATACAATCCAGAGATTGAGAGGACAGCTCGGCAGAACCGAGCAGAACAGAGAAACAGAAGAGGAATGGAGGGCCAGAATCCCAACCCACCACAAAACCAAAACCAAAACCAAGACCAAAACCCAAATCACAACCAAAACCCGAACCCAAATGAGAACCTCAATCAAAATCCCAACCAACCACAAAACCAAGGCCAAAATGAACCAGTGAACCCTGCCATGCCACAAAATATCCCTCCGGGTCATAATCCACCATTTCGGGTGCACGGGCACAATTCTTTACCATCCCTTTCCCCTAAATCTTCATACCATGAAGAGGAAGGTTACCACTACCATGCTAGACAGCCAAGTCCACCTCGCCAACAACAACCACCCTTATTCCGCCGAGCCCCACCACAACAACCTCCACCACCACAAAACCACTTTCGACAAAATCTCGTGTATGAGGAGTAGTGGGGGCATGATTGGTACGACCCCAATGAAGATGGTGACGGGTATGGGTATGATGCTGAACCACAACATGAGCTACCACGAAATCGGGCACGAATTCCACAGGTTAATGTTGCCCCACAAGGAAGAAGAGCTTCTCCCCCAAGAGGAGTTCCACAATTCAACCATGGGGGAGCTCGTCTTCAAATGGAAGGAGGAGTCCCACGACTGGTAGAAAATCCGCCGGTTCAGGGAGTGGCTAGTCACTTTAAGCCAATCGTTGTACCGAGTGCATCTGCGGTAGTCACACCAATCGGAGCAAACAGACGAGCTTTTGAGGTTCGACCTCAATACTTGAGTCATCTACCAGAATTCTACGGGAAAAGAACCGAAGAACCATATCATCACATCCATAGCTTCGAGTCAACATGCATACCTATTGGAGCAACGGGGTTCACACAGGATGAGGTCAAACTAATGCGTTTCCCGTATACCCTCAAGGATCGAGCAAGGAGATGGTTCGAGAGTCTAACTCCCAGTAGCATCTATACATGGGTGCAATTGCAAGAGGTGTTCCTCGAGGAATACTTCCCGATGAGCAAAACTAGTGAGGTGAAAGAAGAGATCCGGTCCTTCCAGCAACACACCGGGGAACCATTCCATGAGGCATTCACTCGGTTCAAAGACTTGTTGCGCAAGTGCCCACATCATCGAATCGACACTTGGGATCTCATCAAGGCATTTTATGATGGTCTGCTCCCAGAAGACATCAGAGATCTGAACTCCATCAGCAATGGGACATTCCTAACCAATACGGAAGAGGTAGATTGGGGGCACATGGAGAGGTTGAGTGCCACATCAAAAAGGCTTGCTCAGAATGGGAGAAGATCGCGATCCGCAGCGGTCAAATCGGTTGATTATGAGGCAGAGGAGCGCATTGAGAAGCTCCGTCAGCAGACGCTTCTGTTAGAGAAGCAGGTGGCCCAAATGAAATTGGGGGGTGCATCAGAAGAGGTGAAGGCTAGTGCACAATTTCCGGTGTGCACGGGTTGTGGCGAATTAGGCCACTCGGTGGAGGCATGTTCCACCATGGTTCAGTAAAGCGAAGATGTCAATTATGTCCAGGGAGCAATGAATTCCAACACTTACCATCCCAACCTTCGCAACCACCCAAATTTCAGGTATGGCAATGCAAATAATCAATTAAATCCTAACTTTCAATCTTCTAATGTGCAGGGTGGAGCTTCAACACAATATCAAGGCCGAGCATCCGGTTACAACCAAGGGGGCTATCAACGGAACACCTACACTCAAGGTGGAAATCCTCCCCAAGGAAGCTACCAACAAGCTCAACCGAATCCGGAAGATGGGATGCAAGTGCAATTTGCCGCCTTAATGGAGAAAATGAACTCACTCGTAGATGGTCAAAAGCAGATAGTCGATGAGCAAAGACAGTTATCCGCCAGCCACAGACAGTTGACCGACAAAGTTCAAGGGTTTGATCAGAGGTTTGAGCTCCAAGACAAGACAATGGGAGCATTTCAAAAACAGTTGGGGCAGTTGGCTGCTGAGAATTCAAGACGAGAGCCAGGTAAGTTGCCTAGTGATACTAACATTAATCCAGCTCACCAAGCTTCTACTTCAAGTGTCAAGAATGTCCGAGGAGTTCCTATTAGTGCAATCAACATGTTGGTAGACAGTGATGAAAGTGATGTTGAGGAAGAGTTCGAAGAGTTGAAGACACCATTGATTCCGGTTAAGATTGGAGAATTCTCAACCAACAAGGCATTGTTGGACTTTGGAGCATCGGTGAGTGTTCTTCCAAGTAGTATCTGTGAGCAATTTCGTTTGGGCGACGTGCAAGAGGTTAAAACAAAGGTGGTATTTGCGGATGGATCATCAAAGAAACCACGAGGTATGCTGAGGGGTGTGGTTGTTCAAGTTGGTGAATTTTACTATCCCGAAGACTTCTTGGTAGTGGATTATGAGGATACGGGGCACCCACCAAGGATCATACTTGGAAGACCATTTTTGTCCACCGCAAACACACAAATTGATTGCAGAGCGAACACATGTACAATGCAGTTTGGTAGCCGGGTATTATCTTTAAACTTATTTAATCATGTTTTTAAATATTCGGTTATTAATACTATTCCGAAATTGTTTGCTACTGATAAGTGTCCTCCTAGTAAAGTAGAGGAAGATACAATGGAAGGTGATGTTGTGGTTGACAGGTTTGCAGGATTAGAGATAGATGATCCCAAGTGTGGGGATACGGGAGACCCGGTTGGTATGGTGGCATCTCTCGGTCATGAGGAGGTCGACAGTAGTTGTAAGAAGAATAAGAAGAGTCCGAAGGCTACGAAGAGATTCAAGGGTAATTCCAAGCATGATCGAGGCGATGATGATGGTCGAGGAGCTGGGAAAATGAAGGAGGAAGGTCACGTTGAGGCATGGGGATGGAGTGACGATGACAACGGGGAATGTGTTCAGTGTTCCTCTACTAAGTCCAGGTTGGGTGACAATTACATTTTTGAACCTCCGTGAAAGGGAAGTACGGTCTGGCTGAAGACCTTAAAAACTTAGCGCTAACTGGGAGGCAACCCAGCGGTTTGTTTTTCTTTTGATTTTTTTGTGTTTTAGCCATGGAGCCCCTCTTGATGACGTGGACGCCACATGGCGCATAACGCCCACAAGGGGCTCCATCCACTACGGATAGCCTTATAATGCATCATTTAAGAGTCCACTATTAAGGATGGTATCCTGTACGGTATAAATCAAATCAATGGTCATTAAATCAAACTAAAACAAATATATAAAATAACAACTAAATTATATTACAAAACTAAAAAACTTAAACTTTACCTTTGATTAATTGTAAACAGAAATAAATAAGGTAAGCACAAATTTAGTTAAAATGATAAAAACATACTTTTATTGAAGAAAATATTATTAAAAAACATAAACATGATATAAATCTTATTAAAAAGCAAAAGTTAAATATATTTGAATAAAATAATAAGGGCTGAGGACTAACCGCATATATTATTTCTAGACTTTCAGACCATATAAAATGAAAAAAGTCTAATTTATTCTAATAAATAACATATTGAAGGGTTTGACCGTATTTTTTTTTTAAATCCAGCAAATTTTTTTATTACACAGTAGTATATTTATGCACGTTATAAATAATAATTATTTTACAAGATTAGATGAAAAATACAAAATAGACGAAAGTATAATATGATAATAAACGTAACCAATTAAATTTTCTCTAATGTAACCAACAATTACCGTCTCAAGAATAGAAAATAGTCGATTAAATAAAAAAAATTCAATTAAAGATTATTAATGTAAGTAAAAGTACCATCTAGAAAAAAAGAGTCATTCTTCGAGAAAAAATCGTTTCGTAAAACCAACTTAGCGTCTCGGAAATATAAAAATGTAATATAGAATATATATATATATATAATCAGCTAAAGTTGTTCATTACCTCGAGAATACAAAAGAGATTTTTTGAGAAGCCAACCTCTGGAAACAAATAATCACTTTACCACCTTGAAAATACAAATGTTCTTTACCACCTTGAAAACATAATTTAGCACATTGAAAACATAATGCTTTCATTATATAAATTGCAGTTCCTTCATCATATTCGAAGAAAGACTCTCAAGCTAACTTCATGCTGTGTAGAGGACTCTTGCTGATTGATGTCGGGGTAGATCAAGAAAGTTGTGTCTTCAAGGTAAATATCTGAGTTGTTGACGAAATCGACCACGCCATCGGAATAAAGTGCTATATTGCTTCTAGTATTTGTAGAGCAATTGCGGGTGTTTACACCGGTTTATAGTCAGAAACTGCCTATGTTATCCGTAACTTGCGTGAGTAACAGTTTAGAGACGTGTGTGAATCTGCTCCTTCTTCAGGTAACCGATGCAGTTTTTAACCACGTAATTTTTCGATAAAAACATGTTTAAATCGAGTCTATTTTAACTGCTGCAGTTTAATACGTGGGTAGTTTTCTATACCTACGTAATCATTTAAAACACGTTACAATCGAGTTTCATTGAAAACTGTTGTGCCGATAAAACTGCTGCACGATTACAGCATTTAAAATAAAAAAATTAAAGGCAAACAACGGTTTTTGATGACGAAATTTCTGACGTCACAAGGCCAAATTAACCATATTATAGTTTTAAAACCATCGACATTATACGGCTGAGATCTAAAGTTGGTGAAGTTAAACGGCCGAGATCAAAACTACGTGGGTAAAACCGCAAAAAAACCGTCATTGACCCTTATG
>JBCNJP010000016.1:3657249-3700070 GCA_039602395.1 Deinandra increscens subsp. villosa
TTTGGTTTTCTTCTCAAAACACCTTCATTTGCACTGATAAAGATCAGTGAGGACCAACATCGGGAATTCCCAACAATGATTTACTAGAACGTGTTAGTCCTTTTTTTGAGAAGTTAAAAGTTGAAAATCTTCCTTCTAGAGTAGCACCTTATCACATCCTTGGTCTTCTACACCAATTTTACCAACCTAAAAGTCCTGAACCACCAGAAATAAAAATAATTCCAGCAGCGCACTCGGCTGCAGAACTACACAAAGTTGGGGTAAGGTTTAGGCAAAGTAAAGAGAAACAAACAAAAACAAACATATCGAGTAAAAACCCACTCAAAACAATAGATTCTAGGCAGGGTAAGATGGTGAAAGACGATACAATAGAGTCTGGGAAGAGTGAGTTAGTGAAAGACCAGAAAGACAGGATGTGGCTGATGGCAGTGGAGTTCGAACAATCTCGGCATAAGCCTATTTATAGAATGGCAGAAGTGCTTATTGACAATTTCTTTGAAGTGGTTATGAGGAATCTCATCGCATACGAGCAGTACTCGACTCCAGTTAAGAACTATGTTACATCATATGCCATGGCCATGAGCATGCTAGCCGCTACTCCAGACGACATTGCCAAGTTGACAGAATCAGATATCATCCGCAATAACTTAGGCTCAAATGAAAAGGCTTCAGATATGATAAGTAGCATATGCAAAGATGTCACCTTTCCAGATTTCTATTACATTGACTCTTGGGAAAAAGTAAAAAAACACTATGATAGTTATTGGTCCAAAAATTTTGGGATGTTCAAACATATATATTTTGATACTCTATGAAAGGCGATTGCTCTGTTTGCTGGAATCATACTATTTCTTTTTCTTTTTGGCACCGTTCAACTCGTCCTTCGAATAATCACATTCGTAAGATCAAATGGAGAGAACTGACAATCTACCATTTGATCGATTTAGTTTTCATATTTGTCCACTTGTTCCATTCTTTTTGTGTGTATGTTTTTAGTTAGTTCCAATGTTTGCCTTTTTGGTTGTTTAATTGATGTGCAATGGCTCTATTTTCAGTCCATCTTAGTCCTTTAAGGTTTAAAGTTTTAATAAAGAAGATTTGATTTGGTGTTTGATGATCATGAGAGAAGAGTAAATATTAACAAGTTTTCATATTTTATTTGAACGGCCCAACCAGTTGAGTTTATTTCAGGAAAAATCTACCTCCGCGAGCGGTCGGGTGGTAAAACTTGGAAGCTTAGAACTTGTAACCTCTGATCAGTTCAAGTCTCCCCTTATCGTCAGTAACCACTCGAACAACCTCTCGAAGAGGTACCCGTGTTAGTAAGTTTTCCAACTGATTCATTTTCAAATGGCAATTTGCCTATAACAAACCATAGTACACCTATCAATAAAGACTTTAATACTGATTAGGTATACAAGTGATAATTAAACTATTACAAGCATATGAAACGTTGTCAAGTTGCTAGATTCTTATTCATCCCATGGAACCGAGGACAGCTATAGTTTTGTAAAATAAATATAAGTGACTTGGAACAAACTTTTGCTTACTATTATACAAAGTTTTCCCTCTTTTATATGTTATTCTAAGTCTATAAACTTTTATGATTAATTAAAGATAATATAAGATTTTGGTGAAAGTTCAAATACAAAGTGTTTTTTCCGTGTGAAGCGTGCGAAGGAAGGAGAGTCCGACGCGTGACGTTTTCTTTCTGGACGCGGAGGGGCATTTTTGTCAATTTAAAGTTTTTTAATTAAAATAGACGGTAGATTACATCACAGCGTTTGTTTTTAATTATGTATCTTTTGCGTGATTGTGGTAAGGTGTTTTATATTGAGTTTCTTCATGCGTCAAAATGGAAACAACATGCGTGATTATAGAAAGTCAATTTTTTAATTCTTTTAACTTATGTTCATGTTTTTTTCTTTTTGTAAGAGTTTTTCTGTTTGCGTTATTTATTTAATAATTGCCTAATTTTATTTTTTGTATTTTTTTTGTTTTTACTGTTTTGCATGAATATTTTATTTTTATGTGTTTTAATTATATGTCGTTGCGTGATTGTTGTAACCTTAATTTAAGTAGTTTTGATTTAGTTTTTTTACGAGAGTTTTCTGTGTTTGCGTGATAATTTTAATATGTGCGTAATTTGATATTTGTATTAACGTTTTTTAATAATTCCGTAATTTTATCTTTTGCGTGATTAGTTTATAGTTTGCGTAATTTTAAATCGAATTATTTTTTCTATATTACTGGTTAGTTTTTTTTTTGAATAATTATTTTTTGATGTGTTTTCGATTTTTTATAATGTGCATAAATTAAAGTAAACATAAACCAACATAAATGAAGAATAAAATGAAGAAATACAAAAAATATTATTATTTGATAACATGATATATTCTACTGATAAGCTTGTAAAAAATACTTTTTTTTTAACTCAAGAGAGGCACTCATAGCCAGTGGCGGATCCAGGAAAGAATATCAGGGGTAGCGGGGACTAACGGGGGTTCGGGGGCAGCGCCCCCGAAAAATTTTTTTAGGTAGTTAACGGGCTTTTAATCATATTTTTAAGGGCCTTTGATCATATTTTTAAGTAAAAGCCATAAAATTTCTTCAAGGGGTCGCGAAAAATTCGTTTCAGGGGTCGCGAAAAACCAAAAACTTAAAAAAAAAAAAATAGCACGTCGGGGTAAAAGTTCAGGGGCAGCGGGCGCTACCCCTGGACTATATGTAAATCCGCCACTGCTCATAGCCTTGAGTATTTTGTTTATTGTTTCCATCTGATCCATATCTGTTTTGTCATGGTCTATCATGAACAAACGGACAATGTCTTTAAGTGAATTCTTTGGCAGACTGCTTATCTTCTGCGCGATTTCGTACCTGGCTTGCGTATTTTCTTTGAGGCTTTCGAAATTTTGTTCGAGGACGTCTATCAGCCGTTTCTCCTTGTTGTACTCCAACATTATTTGCCGAGTTAGTTTCTCCTTGAGCGCGTTGTTGTTGGCTTCTGTGGTGTTGGAGGAAGATGAAGACATTTTTTCGTTATCTGTGTTTTTGTGATTTGATGTTTAATTGAATGAACCGTGTTTGCGTGATTTCAAAATGCAATCGAGTGCCTAGTTTTATAGACGGTGGATGATGAGATTCGCGTGGTATTAAATGCGTCACCTGCTTTTTTATTTATTACTGTGTTAATGGGGACGATTGGGGATATGAAATGGAAGCGATTTAACTTTTTTTTTTTGAGTTAATTATGTAAAAAAAATTAATTTTATCCGACGTTTCATTTCCCCTCCATTTTTCTGTTCTGTATATGTATATGTATATATATATATATATATATATATATATATATATATTCTGTCTTTCTTCATGCCCATTCCGTACTCGACGCACAAAGTCCCCAAATCTCCCATGTATTCCAGACCTAAATTCAATCTTCTCATCCTTTTAACATAAAAAATGGCTTCTTCTTCATCGAACCCTAACTCTGCGTCTAAAAACGCAGTCATGCAATTTGTTGAATAGATGCATGCGAAAGAATCAAAGGATAATCGCATAATGCGTAATTCTTTCGCCATGATCAGGGGTCTTACTGTCAAAAGCATCCAAGGCAACATCAGGATGCTTAAGTAGCTTGTGGATGAGCCGGAGTCCGCGATGAAAGACGCTGCTGCTGAGTATATTACTCAGCAGCTGAAGTTGAAGGCGGAGATTCATTCCCTCCTTAGTGGTGTTGTCGACAACACCATTAAAAAGGGGAATGACAGGGTGGAGGCTGCTGAAATATTTAAGAAAATTTAGGCACCCATTTTTTTGGGTTCTTTTGATGTTTTTATGATGTTTTTTGATCTTTAGTAGTATATTCCACTTATAAATTTTTATAAATATTAATATATGGCACTCTTTTCTTTTTAATCTACTATATGCTTTTGTATTATATTGTTTGCGTTATTTTATTTGAACAACATGCGTTATTTTATTAAGTGTGAAACAAGTGTTTTTTTATGAGATTTTTGGAGTGTATACGTGATTTTTAGAACAACATGCGTGATTTTTAAATATATATATATGTTAGTTACTTGAATCAGGTAGGCTAGTAATGCGTGAATTTTTAAGTATGTTAGGCTATTAATGCGTGATTTTTTAACAGGTGCGATTATGTTCTATGTGTTTGCGTTATTTTTTCATTAACAACATGCGTTTTTTATTTACGTTTAAGACATGTAGTTTGTTTTATGAAATTTTTTTAGAGTGTATATGTTATTTTCTTATATCAACTATCCGTGATTTTATGCATAAAAAAGTAAGGGTGCGTTATTTATTTTGAATACATGCGTTTTTTTAAGGGTGCGTTATTTATTTTGAATACATGCGTTTTTTTAAGTGTAAGACAGGTAAGTTGTGTTTTGTGAGTTTATTAGAGTGTATGCGTTATTTTTATATCAGCTATGCGTTATTTTATGTATAAAATGTAAGGGTGCGTTATTTATTTTGAATACATGCGTTTTTTTTAGGTGTAAGACAGTTAGGTTGTGTTTTTGTGAGTTTTTTAGAGTGTATGCGTTATTTTTATATCAAATATGCGTAATTTCATGTATAAAAAGTAAGGGTGCGTTATTTATTTTGAATACATGCGTTTTTATTAAAGTGTAAGACAGTTAGGTTGTGTTTTGTGAGGTTTTTAAAGTGTATGCGTGATTTTATGTATAAAAAGTAAGGGTGCGTTATTTATTTGAATACATGCGTTTTTTATTAAAGTGTGAGACATTTAGGTTTGTGTTTTTGTGAGTTTTTTTAAAGTGAATGCGTGATTTTTATTTCAAATATGCGTTATTTGTTTAAAGGTTAAAGGTTGTGTTGTTTTTTGTTTGATGCGTAAGTATTTTTGCGTATGCGTGTTTCATTTAAAGTTGAAAAGACTTTAATACCCCTTTTAATGACTCCACGTCCTTTTTTTAAATTAATTAAGCGTGTTTCATTTTAGCGCCGTCAGATCTTTCCCCCTACGTACACATACTATTTAAAAAAAACCTCACAAAACACAACCTAACTGTCTTACACTTTGGTTTTCTTTAAAAAAATATTAATATATGAAGAAGTTATAGAGAAAAAAAGGTTGGTTTTTTGGTTTTCTGGATAATTATTGGTTTTCTATAGATCTTTCCCCCTACGTACACATACTATTTAAAAAAAAAACTTATTTAGATTTGGGTCGCATCGCTTCCTAGCTACACTAAAACCTCGCCATTAGGCTATTAGTAATGGGTTCACCGCACATTTACAATCACATATGTTTTCATGTCACCTCATTATTTTTATATTTTACCTCCTTTATACATCCCAAGAAACTATCTTTCACTTTTTTTATCGAGATCCATGTCATCGTTGAGATTTGGATGATACCACCAATGTGGTTAATTGGTCTTAATTAAAGGAATAATCAAAGCCAAGCGAGAACAAATGTTTCGAATCTAAATTTACCCCTTTCTATCTGCTTTTGACCTACAAGAAGCTTAAGTTCTTTATTTCCTCTAAAAATATCCTCGAGGCGTTTTTTTGATTTTTTTTCCATCTATGAATAGCCTATAACGTAAAGAATCACCATAAAATATTGAAGGCAAAAAAAAACTTTTTTACCCCGTTTTTTAAGAGTTTTCAAAGTTTTCTCAACTCGGAAGAGTTTTCATTTTACCCTTCCTCTCTCTCTCTCTCTATATATATATATATAGGGAGAGGATCATTTGAGAACCAATTTGATTTGAGAACTAAAAAGAACTAATTTGAGCCACAAGTTATTTACATGTATCCCCCTCCCATGAATTGTAGTAGTCCCCCCCCTAAAATTTGTGGTTGAGATTAAGTTCTCAAAAGTTCTAAAAACAAAAAGTTCTCATTTGAACCTAACCCTATATATATATATATATATATATATATATATATATATATATATATATATATATAGGGAGAGGATCATTTGAGAACCAATTTGATTTGAGAACTAAAAAGAACTAATTTGAGCCACATGTTTATTACATGTATCCCCCCTCCCATGAATTGTAGTGGCCCCCCTGAAATTTGTGGTTGAGATTTAGTTCTCAAAATAAAAAGTTCTCATTTGAACCTAACCCTATATATATAATATATATATATTAGATCAATAAATCTAATGATGAAAAAAAGTGTCTACCTGTCTACACTTATGCGGGTGTCTACACTGAACTTTTCAATATATATATATATATATATATATATATATATATATATATATATATAGTGAAAAGTTCATTGTAGACACCCCCATAAGTGTAGACAGGTAGACACCCTTTTTCACCATTAGATCTCTTGATCTAATGGTTGTGATTAATTTTCTTTTTTCTTTTTTTCTTTTTTCTCATTAATTAGAAACTTTCACATGTGAAAAAGAGCTATTTCACATGCGAAAGTGTCTACAATGAACCTCACCCTATATATATATATATATATATATATATATATATATATATATATATATAGAGTACCTCTGCCTCCATCTGCCTCCATCCCTTTCACATCCTCTTCACTGAATCATTTATGTTGGCCGGTTTAACAACTAATTAGTGGTTGGTGATTGTTATAATTAAGTTTCTAACAGCAAATTGAAAGGAAATTTTATTGAACTATTATTTAAGAATCAATACAAAAGTACTAATACTTGTATGTTAGGTACGTAGTAAATGAACTTTTTATATAAAAACATGGAAAACATAATTTATAACTTTTTAATACCTGGTGTTGGACTGTTGGTATGAGGTTTCTAAACGTTAATTAGTGCTCAATGTTATTATGACATCTATTTAAAGCAATCCAAGGACTAGCCAGAGTTCCTGCATAAAAATGACCGGCCAAGGAGTAGGTTCAAGTGGGACGGCTGAAGCGAAAGGTAATCCAGCGCCCCCGTCTCTCAATATGCTATATATACTTACAGATATATATTATCATTTAGAGAAAGGGTAAAATGAAACCCCTAATTAAGTTGAGAAAACCGTAGAAACTCTTCAAAAACGGGGTAAAGAAATGTTTTTTTTTTCTCAAAATTTTTATGGTGTTTCTTTAGGTTATAGACTACCCTTAAATGGAAAAAAATAAAAAAAAAAGCCTTGTAGATTTTTTTCAAAAAAAAAAAGTAACATATGTTACTTTTCTGTTTTTTACAGGTACACACGAAATTAACATATATATGTAACATTTACTTTTTTGATATTTAAAAAAAAAATCTACTAGGTGTTTTTTTGATTTTTTTTTCATTTAAGTGTAGTCTATAACCTAAAGAACCACCATAAAAAAATTGAGAGAAAGAAAACAAAATTTTACCCCGTTTTTTAAGAGGTTTCACGGTTTCCTTCACTCAAGAGCGTTTCCATTTTAACTTTCCCCTATATAACCCCGTATGTATACTCTTTACCTTTTAAATTTGTGTCCTTTTCAGGGAAAAGTGTTGCCCAGAAAAAAAAACCAACCCCCAAGGAAGAAAAAATAGAAACTGTAAATTCTCTTCTTAGATTTGCCGATAGCAAAAACATAGAAGAGAGATCTTCAACAATTTACCATGTTCCTGATAGTCTCAGAGCACTCAACCACAGCTCCTTCAATCCGCGGGTGGTCTCAATTGGACCTATGCACAAAGGACGTGCGAATTTGAAAGTAATGCAAGACAAGAAAGCATCATATCTGGCTGAGCTATTGGCGGAGGTAACCACAACCCAGGAGGTGACCCCAAAGGTACGTTCCCCGGAGGTAACGACAAAGGTACGTTCCCAAGAGGATGTATTGACAAGCTGTGAGACAAAGGTGAGAGACTCAATAAGCAAAATCAGGAGATGTTATTTGGGTGAAAACTTTAACAAGTTAAAGTATAATGATAACGAATTTGTTAAATTGATGATTGTGGATGCTTGTTTCATACTTCAGTTCATTAATAAGTTACTAAAACCAAGCGATGTGATTTACAACAACACGTTGCACATGAGGGCTATTGCTGTGGACTTGGTGTTGTTAGAAAACCAGATCCCTTTTTTTGTTCTCCAAGACATCTATGACCTCAGTCTTGGAACATTGGGTACAAAGCCCACTCTCATTGAAATGCTTCGTGAGTTACTAGACCATGTCAATCCTTTCATTGAGAAATTACGTTTCTCTCATGATGAAAAAAGTTCTCATGTAAAAACACATAATCACATTCTTGGTGTTCTACATGATTTTTACCAACCTGATCAAAGTTTTCACCCATCAAAAGTAGCCACAATAATTCCAACAGCCCACTCGGTTGTAGAACTGCACGAAGTTGGGGTGAGGTTTAAGCCTAACAAAGACGTACAGACAAGCAAACAAACAAGCATGCCTGGTGAAACTTCGCTCGAGAGATTAGAGTCTGGGGAGGAGGGGACGATGAAAGACCATACCTCTAAGAGGCCTAATAAAGACAATAACGGGCTAATGGCAATGGAGTTCGAACAGTCTCCGCACAATCCTACTCTCAGAATTCCAGGAGTGCGTATCGATAAATTCTTTGAAGTGATTATAATGAATCTAATTGCATACGAGCAGGGTTCGACTCCGGTTAAGAACTATGTTACATCATATGCCATGGCCATGGAAATGCTAGCTGCTACTCCAGAAGACATCGCCAAGCTGACAAAATCGAATATCATTCACAATAACTTGGGTTCAAATGAAAGGGCATCAAATATGATAAGCAGCATATGCAAAAATGTCACCTTCCCAGATTTCTATTACACTGATTGTTGGGATAAACAAAAAAAATACTATGATGGTTACTTGTCCAAAAATTTAGGGGTGTTTAAGCAAGATTATTGCAGTGATCCATGGAAGGCATTGGCTCTTTTTGTTGGAACCATATTGTTTTTTATTTCCCTAATTCAGTTCATATTTCGAATGGGCAATCTCAAACCATATCATTCATGAGCCAGAATTGACCACTCAGATTCTACCGTTTGAATTTAGTTTTCTTCTTTGTTCACTCTTTCTATTCTGTTTGAGTGTTGTTTGTGTTATTAATATAAATGTTTAGTTTAATTTATGCACAATGTTTATATATTAAGCATTCAGTCCATCTGATTTGTCCTTAAAAGTTTAATGTATTATAAGAACATTCAATTTGGTGTTTAATGATCATGAGAGAGTAGTCTAATATTTTTCAGTTTCCAACTTATATGATAAGTTTAGTATGTTTGTACTTTGTAGTGTTCTGATAACGATAGGAAAAAAAATGATGCACTATAATACAACTACAATTATATAAGGTGACGTGAATTTTTACATTTTCACAAGTAGACATCGGTTCATCTGAATAAAAAGGTGGGTACCCAACAATCATCTCATACATATTAGCCCCAAAAGACCACCTACGTGTAGGAAATAGAATCCAATTAATTCTAAATACAACTATACCAGTGTTCTTTTGAGGAAAGATACAAACCAATCACATTCCCTATTTCCATTCCATATCATTTCTTCACCAAAACTTTATATCGTTAAAACATAAAATGCTTTTAAAAATCTCAGTATATAATCATTTTAGAAAAGGAAAACAAAAAACTAACTGACAAGAATCCTCCTATTTTTTTGCTAATGTTGCGGTTGCTCCTGTTGAGTGTGTCTTGGTACAGCATCCAACACTTTGAAGGGCTCCACTTAAGTTATTTGTATTTGTCTTACGATTTCTGAAAAATAAGGAACTATCACCAAAACTCAAAGCTAATGTATTCCGTTTGGAAGTTTCTATGCTTCTGAGTTCTGTCCCTTCCTTTGAAGAATTTGGTAATCAAGAGCTGATTATTATTTTCATATCTAAAGCAAAGAAAATGCATACATATATAGCCGGAGGCCAAGAGAAAAGCAAGGAAAAAAGCAACAGACTAACTACTTCATCCCACAAATATGCGATAAACTAATAGATAAACATTAGCTTATTTTGATCAATATCTAACACTCCCCTCAAGCTGGAGGATGCAAGTCTTTCATGCCCAGCTTGACAAGTAGCTCTTGAAGTTTCTTGGTCCCAAGTGGTTTGGTAAGAAGGTCTGCTATCTTAAGTTTTGTTTCAATGTAGCTCGGCTCTATCTCTTTTGATTCAACTCGTTCCCGAACAAAATAACAATCCATTTCCACATGTTTCGCTCTCTCGTGGAAAACTGGATTGTTAGCAATGTGTCGTGCTGCTTCATTATCACAAAACAAGACTGTTCCACCATGCGGTGTTTCTTCGAGTTCGGTCAACAACCACCGAACCCATAAACTTTCGCTAACGGTTGTTGCCATGGCTCTATATTCCGCTTCTGCCGAGGAACGGGAAACAACCGATTGTTTCTTTGACTTCCACGATATAGGAGCTCCACCCAACAATAGAAGATAACCGGTTCTTGAACGTCTCGATAAAGGACAACCTAGCCAATCCGCATCACAGTAGGAAACAAGTCGTGTTACCTTCTTTTGATAAAAGGATCCCTTGACCAGGAGTCGCTTTGAGGTACCTTAACACTCTAGTGGCTGCCTCCATGTGAGTTTGACGAGGATCCGAAACAAATTGACTTAATATGTTTACCAAATAAGTGATATCCGGCCGAGTAGCTTGCAAATAAAGTAGTCTTCCAACTAAACGCCTGTATTGATTTGCATCAACCCATTGTTCTTCCTCCCCCTTACCAAGCTTCAAAGTAGATTCCATAGGAAAAGGACTCGGCTTGCATCCAAGAAGCCCACTATCTTGCAAAATGTCTAGTGTATATTTTCTTTGACTCAACACTAGACCTTCCTTTGTCCGAGCAACTTCGATGCCCAAAAAATACTTTAGAGACCCAAGATCCTTAATGCTGAAGAGATCATGGAGACGCGATTTGGTTTGTTGAATGGTTTCCATGTGATTTCCAACAATAAGCACATCATCGACATAGATCAAGGCTGCAACAAATATTGTTTTGTGCTTATATAGGAACAAGGAATGATCGGCTTTTGACTGGATAAAACCCATATCCAAAAGAACATTAGTAAATTTATGATACCAATTGCGTGAAGCTTGTTTAAGTCCATAGATAGACTTTTTTAACCGACATACCCTGGTTTCATTTTCTTCTGAAAATCCTTGGGGAATGTTCATGTAAACTTCCTCTTCTAAGTCCCTGTGTAAAAACACATTGTTCACATCCAATTGATGGATGATCCAATCTCGTTTCGTGGCTAAGGCGAGAAGAGTACTCATAGTGACCAACTTTGCAATTGGTGCAAATGTTTCATGATAATCCACCCCCTCCATTTGAGTGAAACCTTTAGCGACCAGTCTCGCCTTGAATCTTTCAACACTTCCATTGGGTTTATACTTGATTTTATAAACCCACTTCGAATCAATAGCTTTCTTCCCGGGAGGCAACTTTTCAAGAGACCACGTTTCATTTTGTTCAAGAGCCTTGATCTCCTTTTTCATCGCCTCCCTCCAACGCTCATATGTAATTTTTATGTTTGTAACATGTTATCTCTTATTATCTATTTAAATTTCATATGTAAATTACGTTACATATGTAATTATTCATTTGTTTAATGTTAAATCCCCACATATTATTTGAATTTTCATATGTAAATTACATATGCTATATACGTAAATTTAGATGAAAATTACATATGTAAATTATTTGAATTTACATAAGTAAAATGTTATGATGTTTACATATATCAACTAGTGATTTTTTTCCTTCGCATGTTACGAGATTTTTTTTTTCAAAGATGAAACTGATTATCAAAAACTCAAGAACAATTAGCTTTTATATATTTTTGTTAACTTGTTATATTTTTTTAATCATTTCATATAAAACATGTTTATGTTTATTGTTGATTGTAACAGCTTCTTACAAATTAATAAAATATATTTGTCATTTTTTGTTTCATATATCCAGATAATTTACATATGTAAAATGATGTCAGCATAATACTTAATAATAGTATAATTACATATGTAAAAATATGCTGTTAGCAGAATGTTTAATAGCAGTAACACTTTTTACATATGTAAATTCAAATAATAATATATGGAGATTTATAATTTTTTACATATGTAACACTCAGTGTCTTGTATTGAAAAAGCAAGAGAGAGAAAGTAAAAAAAAAGAGAAAGAGAGAGAAAGAGAAAAAAAAAAGTAGGGGATAAGTAGCATGATGAGTGTCTTGATAAGTGAAAAAGTATGAGAGAGGTGACAATAATTAGTGTCTTGGAAGTGAAAAAGTAGGAGAGAGAAAATAGATGCAAGATTACTATAATACCCCTTTGGGTATTAAAGCCTTTATAAAAAAGGTAAAAGAAAAAGAAAAGATTTTCTTTCAACCACAACCATTCATCATGAAGATATATATATATATATATATATATATATATATATATATATATATATATATATATAGGGGAAGGATCCTGCGAAAACACCCTTTTTTGTGAGAACTGCGTAAATAAATCTTAAAACCTACATAACTTTTTCATACGTTAATATTTTTTTTTTAAATTTGCACCAAAAGTCTTAAAATTATATTATCTTTAATCCTATAAAAGTTTTAAAAAACTTAACGCTTTCTTTATTTTTTTAAATATTTTTTTGTGTGGTGCACATGTGCATCACAAAAAAAACTCATACTTTTAGTATGAGTTAATATTTTTTTTTCTTAGTCGCACCATATGTCATATATATTCATCATTTTTTTGCGTTTTTATTGAATGATGCACATGTGCATCATACCAAAAAAAACGCTCATACATGTGATATACATTAATAGTTTAAAAAGAAATTGCACCCTAAAATCTTATAGTTGTGTTATCTTTAGATTTAAAGAAAAAAATAGCATTTTATAACTTTTTTTTTAATTATATGTTGCACATGTGCATCACACGGGAAAATAAACGTTCTGTTTTTTTTTAATATTTTTCTCCAGATTTAAAGATAACGTAATTCTAAGACTTTTGGCGCAAATTTTATGAAAAATCGTTAACGTATGAAAAAGTTACGTGAGTTTTAATATGTGTTTTTGCAGTTTTCACAAAAAGATGTGTTTTCGCAGGATCCTAACCCTATATATATATATATATATATATATATATATATATATATATATATATATATATAGGGTGAGGTTCATTGTAGACACTTTCACATGTGAAATAGCTATTTTTCACATGTGAAATGCTCTGAACAATTAGAAAAAGGAAAAAAAGGAAAAAATGAAATTATCACAACCACTAGATCAAGAGATCTAATGGTGAAATAGGGTGTCTACATGTCTACACTTATGAGGGTGTCTACAATGAACTTTTCACTATATATATATATATATATATATATATATATATATATATATATATGGCATGGATAATTTGGAAACCCATTTGAGCCTTGAAAACCCTTTATGGGCCATTGATCTCATTCATCAATGGATGAGATTAAATCTTACTTTGCATTTTCTTTTCCATTTATTTAATAGCCAAAAGGTAGAAAACGGTAAGATAGTAATCTTACCCACCTTTCTCTCTCCTACTTTTTCAATTTCCAATGCACCAATCATTACTATCTCTCCTACTTTTTTAATTTTCAGACACGAATTTTACATATGTAAAAGATTTGTAACTGCTATTAAACATTCTTATTTCAGCATTTTACATATGTAAATTATCTTGACAAATGAAATAAAAAATAACAAATATATTTTATTAATTTATAAGTAACCGTCACAATCAACATTAAACATAACAACATGTGTTATATAAAATGATAAAAAAAATTATAACAAGCTAATAAAACAAGTTCTTGATAATCATTTTCATCTTTGATAGAAAATCTCATAACCTACAAATAAAACAAGTTCATCAGTTTATATATGTAAATTAAAATATATAACGAGACGTAACAGGTCACGTAAGTAAATTTACATATGTAATTAGGTTTTACATATGTAAAATAAGATATTACATATATATTACATATGTAAGTAAATCTACATATGTAAATGAAACTCGAACCGGTTCATATATATATGTAAAACATGCAGTTTTTTTTAACTACTAATTGTAATGCATAAAATCCTATTTACATAAGCACATTTACATATGTAACATTAGTTATTACATATGTAATATCATTAAATATACCTTAAAGAATTACATAAGCATCAAAATAGTGTCATTAAAATACCTACAGATCATGAAAACACATAGAGTCCATTTTTTCTAAAAAGCCCAATGCCATTTTTTTATAACATCATCAAAATATATTTTTTATACATCTTTATATGTAATACCCTCTTTTCCCAAAATATATGAGTCCTGTGAGATTCATGAGATTGTAAGTGGTAATTTACATATGTAAAAATATGTAACATCAGTTAATACATATTTAAAAATATGTAACATCAGTTATTACATATGTAAAAATAACATTTTACATATGTAAAAGATTATGCACCAGTTTTTGACCTACAAAGTCCAATGCCACAGCATGTTACATATGTAAATTTAAATATATAACGAGATATAACATGTCACGTAAGTAAATTTACATATGTAATTAGTTTTTACATATGTAAAATTAGTTTTTACATATGTAAACAACAATTATTACATATATAATATCATTAAAACACCTATAGATCATTAAAACACGTATATACTTGAACTATAATTCATTAAAACACCTATAGATCATTACACATATATATTACATATTTAATCATATATTCGAACTATAATTTAAAAGAAGATCAAAAAATAAAGACTCGTGAGATTATAAGTGGTAAAATTACATATGTAAAAATATGTAACATCGGTTATTACAAAGCCTAGCGTCACATATATGTTACATATGTAAAATAAGATATTACATATATATTACATATGTAAAAATAGTTTTTACATATGTAAACATTAGTTATTACATATGAAATATCACTTATAACAAACTTTCGAGTGTAATATTTGGCTTCATCCAAATTACTTCAAAACAAATAAATTGTCCAGAATGATTAAAAAAACAAATTATTTGTTTCTTCACAAAAATATCACAAATATATGATTAGAAAAAAAAAACAAATTATTTGTTTCCATGTGGATACAAAAGGAAAATGAATGGATGTCAATGAAGGGATGTCAATGAAACTCGAACCAGTTTATATACATATGTAAAATAGCAGCTCAGCTCATTGACTCGATCGTGTTTGGATGGGATTAGTATAGTTTACACTCGAACGATGTGTAAACTAATTATTAACAACAACAAAAAATGAAGGGATGTCAATGAAACTCGAACAGGTTTATATACATATGTAAAATATACAACTTTTTCAAAATAATTCTATTGGTTTTATAGCCTATCTTTTTATTTAAGAATTAAAAATACCTAGCATCAGCAGTTAAAAAACATGCCTAGTAAAAAAACATGACTCAATCTCCATTTTCCGTAACTATTAAGAGTTTATTAAATAAAGAGATATTAATTTTTCTATTCACTATTACGAGTTTATTAATATATCTTATTCGTTAAAAAAGTTAAGATGAACAAAAAAATTATGAACCAAAATCAATTTCTTGAATCCTCACAAAAAGAATAAGAAAGAGGCAAAATTAAATATAAAACGTAAATATTTAATAATAAGCAAAATTAGACTTACGTAGATATTTGAATATTTAAAGATTCGATCTGTAAAATTACATTGGAAAAAATGAATGTACAATAATGGTCAAAAGAAGAATAACAAACCTCCAATATATAATGATATCAAATAATGATAGCAATTAAGTTCACTGAAGCTACTATGTTGACACGCAAAAGAACAAAAAGAATGAAAACGCACCGGAATTTTAGGGACGAGACCACCCATGACCTTTGCAGAGACGAGTGATTTGAACCTCAATCGGCGCCATCTTAAACTCCGGCGATTTGAAAAATCACCGGATTTGTAGACACGAGACCACCGATTTACAGAGACGAGCGATTAGAACCTCATTCACCGTCGGCTACAAAGATATGCGTCAGATCCAGAAATCATCGATGGGTTCAAAAAACTTCGCGACTGAAAAGAAGGAGAAAACATGGTTGTGGTCTGACTAGATCTACTCCGTCTCTTGCATCCAGTTCGGGACTACATCTAGACTTTGGAGGAAGAAGACGAGACGTGGTGTGGTGGTGTCGGCGAGGGAGGAGGAAGACAACTCCAGCTTGATGCGACGGTGGTGGTTTGGAGGAGCGATGGTGGAACCTTCAGATGGGTAGATGGGTGAAAGTGTAGAGATTTCATTGTATATAGTGGAAGGTTTTGAAAAGATTTGAAAATTTTGAATTGGGGGAAATGTGGGTCGAGATATATATTTAATCTTCTGACAAGAAAATAAATAAATAAATTAAAGGGTGGTTAAATTACTATCATGTCCCTGATGACTACAAGACAAAAATGATCAAAATTGATGATGTGGAGGCTTGTGAAACCCTTAGATGGGTTTGTGGGGTTTTCATAGCTCAACAAGGTTTCCACCACATACTAAGCCTATATATATATATATATAAGATATGGATCATTTGAGAACCTAAAAGTTATTGTGAGAACCATGAAACACTTTCTAACCACACATTTGGAATCTACCTATTTTATTTATGTTAATTCAAAAGGACAATAAAGTATTTAATCTATGTAACTAAAAGACAAAACCTTATTAAAATATTATTAACTATTAATATCTTGATTAGTCAAGATTAATTGTTTTAAATGTTTTCTAAAAACTTTCTTTTATGTTTTATATTACGTTTTTAATATTTTTTTAACTTATTTTTTTATGTTTTCTAATTTTTATTAATTTTTTAAACGTTTTTATTTTCTTTTTTTAACAATTTTTTAAAACTTTTAATTAACTTTTAATTTTTTACGTTTCTTAATAAGTAGTTTTTTTACTTTTTTAAAACTTTTTTATTAACTTTTTAAGCTTATTTTTTAAAAAACTTTTTACTAGTTTTTTTAATTTACTTTTTATGTTTTTAATATAATATTTTTTATTTTTCTTTACTTATTTTTACGTTTCTAAATAACTTTTTTTTTACTTTTATTAAACATTTTTTAAAACTTTTTTTTTACTATTTTAATTTATTTTTAAACATTTTTATTAACTTTTTTTTACTGTTTTAATTTACTTCTTTTAAATGTTATATTGTAAAAAAAATATTAAATGCATACGCACATGCCATATAGACATTAACAACCATGCAACATATGCTTACGAGCATGCATCGATATGTAACATGTATGGAACAAGATTTAGTTATGCTTTAACAATACCTGATTGTTCGATGACATTCAACTTTTCTTTTGCTTATTTTATACACCTTTTAATTTGGTATTCTTGGATTTCCTCATTACCAATCCATTTTCATATTTTTCTTACCAACTCTTATGTGTAAATATGTTTGCACCAATTTAACAACAACGTACACCCTTTAATTAGTGTAAAAACCTATTTACATGTTTGTTACACCACACTTCAGGTTTGTAAGAACTCACTGCATTGGTGTAGTCAGAACCTGATACAAGTGTGTAACATTATGTGCACATGCAACAGAGTAATATTTTACTACTTGTTAGTAGGTTTCTATTACGATTAGGTAAATATATGTAACAAGATGCAACCATGTAACAAATGCCTACAAGCATGCAATATATTAACAATCATGTAACATATACCTACGAGCACGCAGTGATGTAACATATATGGAGCAAGATTCAATCCTATATACTTTAACCATACCCAATTGTTCGTGAGATTGAACTTTTCTTTTACTTCTTTTATACACCATTTATTTCGGTATTCTTGGATTTCCTCATTACCAATCCCTTTTTTCATATTTTTCTTACTGACTCTTACGTGTAAGAATGTTTGCACCAATTTAACAACAATCTACACCCTTTTATTAGTGTAAAAACATGTTTACATGTTTGTTACACCATGCTTCAAGTATGTAAGAACTCGCTGCATTGATGTAGTAAGAACATGATACACCGTTTTATTAGTGTAAAAACATATATAATTGTTCATTACCCATACATAACTGTTCGTTGCATACATGTAACAACATGCATTAAAAAAAGTTAATACTTTAACTTTTGAGATTTTGTTGTTGATAATTTTGAGATCCTTTGATGTTGTTTTTTTTTCTTTTTTTTTTGCAAACGTTGCATTTATGCAGCAAGAACATGATACAAGTGTGTAACATTATGTGCATTGATATAGCAAGAACCTGATACACCCTTTACTAGTGTAAAAACGTATATGTAACTATACATTACCCATATGTAACTGTTCGTTGCATACATGTAACAACATGCATTCAAAAATTTGATAATTTTGAGATCTTGTTGATAATTTTGAGATCCTTTGATGTTGTTTTTTGTGTTTGCAAAAAAATTAATAATTTTTAGATCTTGGTATTGTTTTTATGCTAGTATTATCTGGTTTTAGTTTTCGACGGGTGGTAACCTTTTACTACAAGTTGGTAGGACTCTGTTACCAAAATGTAACATATATGTAAGAAGATGCAACCATGTAATAGATTCCTATGATCATGCAATATAGACAACAAATAACTATGTAACAGATGCCTACGAGCATGCAACCATGTAAAATCTTGTTTACATTTATTTTTGTTACACAATGCTTCAAGTTTGTAAAAACCAGCTACGTGGTTGTAGCAAGAAAATGTTTTTGCGAAAAACGTGTTTGGGCATTTACTTCATAGATAATTTGTATACGGAAAATGAGAGAGAAGAAAATGTGATATACTGATCAATAATAGAGAAATTTAAATATTTATATTTTTTAATATTTTACATACATTTAACTATTCGTTACACATATGTAATTTGTCGTTACCGACTGTAACAACATACAACAAAAAAATTACAAAAAAAAAGAAATTAACGAGACTATAACCAAATTAAAGATAAAAAATATCCAATTTAATGGTGTAATTTTAAAAAAATATTATTATTTAAAATGTTATTAACGATATAAAATGGAGGGGGAAGTAGATATTTATGTCACATCAACTATTATGTCATCTCAATTCAAATAGAAAATTTCTTAAGTGCCATTTTCTATATTTTTAATAGATTTTTAAATTTTAATTCAACTTAAATAAATTCAAATTAATCTAAACCATTCATTTTAAAAGGTGGTTGAAATGTGTGGCTAATATATGTTTTCGTAGTTCTCACAATGTTTATAAGTTCTCATTTGATCGTAATCCTATATATATAGGGAGAAGATCATTTGAGAACCAATTGGGTATGAGAACTTTTGAGAACCATTATAAGCCACAAGTTTATATATATATGGACCCCCATGAATTATAGTGGTCTCAACCTGAAATTAGTGGTTGAGATTTTATATATATATATATATATATATATATATATATATATATATATATAGAGGATCATTTGAGAACCAATTGGTTTTGAGATTTTGAGAACCATTCTAGGCCACTAGTTTGTATATATGAAACCCCTTACCATGAATTATAGTGGTCCCATCTGAAATTAGTGGTTGAGTTTTGGTTCTCAAAAGTTCTCTAAATAAAAAGTTCTCATTTAAACATAACTCTCTCTCTCTCTATATATATATATATATACATACATATATATATATATATATATATGAGGAATGGGCACTAATAATAACCTCCTTTAAGAGCAATAACCAATTAACTCAATCATATTAATTCATGGATCTGATCCAACGGTTCTTATAATTTAGGTAATTTTGTGGTTGTGAGCCACCCAAGGACAATTAGGTAATTTCTACCCTCACATCTGATGAACCAAACCCCATATCAAAAACACAATCCTCTTATAAAACCAACGATACCATCCTCCTCTGCCATCTTATTTTTCACTAATTCTAAGTCTAGATTTTCGATCGTTATTTTCATCCGATGGCATCATCCTCCTCTGCCCTTTTATTTCCGATCAAGTAGCATCAACTTGTAGGATGATATGTTGTCCCCGTCGCGACCACCGCTCCTCTCCGGCGAATCCTAGCTGCTTCGGAAGTAAGGTAAACGCCCGCCATAGATCCATCATCCATCGTTGCTACCCCCTGCTACTACTCCTCCACTGCCATCGAGTAATGCTCACAACTCCTAGCCGAAGTCGTTTTTTCGTGAATGAATTTTTGGGTTAAATCTGGGTTCATCGATCTATTTCCTTTGAGGTCATCAAATTCAATGGACATTACGTTGAAAATCGCCAACTCATTTCGCAAGGTAAATGTCTATTTACCCAATTTTATTCATCAGATTTTGAATTGTTTATGTATATTCGATGAATAAAGAAATATTGCTAAATGGGGTTTTAATCAATTTACCCAACTCTTGTTTTTGATTTTGTATCTAGGTTTTTCATCTTCATACTAAATGTGTAAAGAAGGATCTGGTTAAAGAAGGATTTATTAGTGATTTTTTAATCATATTCGATGAGTAAAGAAGGATTGTTTTATGTATATACATATTCATATTTTGAATTGTTTATTCATCAGATTTCGTAATGGGGCAAGGGTCTGTTGTAATGGGCCATGGATCTTTTTATATAAGTTGTGTAGATTGTAATATATGAAACTTTAGTTGTACCTTTGGTTGGTGCTTTTTCAGTTTGTAATATGTGTATATTTGGTTGTACATTTAATTATTTTTTTGTTGAATCTTGATAACACCGGTGTTTACTGATCATCACATCATTGTTAATGGTTATATCATTAGTGTTTATATGCATATTGATGCATTTGTAGGTTGTAGTATATGCATATGTAGTTGTACATTTTGATCATGTTTTTGTTGAATCTTGATAGCATCGATGCTAATGGTTATCACACTGCTGTTAATTGTTATAGCATCAGTGTTTATGTGTATATTGATGCATTTGCAGGTTATTATATATGCATATGTAGTTGTACTTAAGTAGACACGTCGATGCTACTGGTTATGAGTGTATGTATGTATGTAATCTTCTTCATTGTTAATAATTAGGGTGGGGGGTATGCATGCCTAAGCATGTGTTTAGAATCATGAAACTAAACCAATCATGGGTTGCCAACAAGAGAGAGAAAAATGATGTAGAATTGATGTTTTGGTGGTGGGTATGCATGCAACATAATTCTCGGCAAACTTGGATAAGTTTTGTGAAGTGGGTACCACCTTCACACACACAAATCTCGGCAAAGTTCGGCAAACATATGCCGAAAACATGAAACTATGCCGATGATTGGAGTATGCCGATTTGGAGGGTATGCTTGCCTAAAGGTTACCGATTTCGGCATCAATCATGCCGAGCCCATGATTTGGGCATACCGCCCACCCTTATGACACTGATGTTAGTAGTTGTAACACTAGTGCTACAACGCACGTCTGAAAAAACGATAACAAAAAACGTCCAAACTATACTTGAATTAAAGATAAAAATGCGACGAGTTTAACGGTGCAACTTTTATAAAAATCCGACGAACTATAAAAAAGTTATAGGCTTTTTAAAATGAAGGATGTGTTTTATGTTGGTATGTTAAATGATAGATTTGCCCTTTATAATTAAAAAAAAATAAAAAAAAGACACATGGCAAGATCTTGTCAAATATGGCTTTTTTCAACCACTAGATGGTGGTTATTTGATTATTCCTTTAAGGAGTGGTTAATAATAACCCCCTCTCCTATATATATATATGCCCGGCTTTTCAAACCATGATTAAAACCATAAAAATCTTAGACCAACTTAACCATAAAAAGTTTATGAAACACCCCTATGTTCAAAGAAAAAGAAGGAACATACGAGTGGCAGCTCAAAAAGTGGGTGAACACCTTTAGCATCGTTTTCTATTTCCCATAGACAAAGTCACAAAACACGCCATTACCAACTCTTGATACCGCCAGATCACTAACCCACGAACATGTAAACGAACCTGCCTTCTCAAAAAATATGATCTATATTATCTGAAGAAATAGAAAATATATACATTATTCTTTTAACCAGGATCATGATAATCTAATGTCTAAAAGGCTATTGAGATCAACAACAATAACTTTTTAAAGTGATTAACTGTATAGAAATATGATCTATACAGAAAATGACGTGTCACCAATTACATAAAAAGTCAAAACAAATTATATTAGATGTTGTAATCAAAGATCAAATTGACAACAATTGAAACAATTGAATCGGAAACATATTGAATTGAAGAAACTGATTTATTACAATCAAGAAGAAAGATGAAAAATGAAATCACTAAACTAGAGCTAATCTCGCCTCTCTTATACAAGCTTAACGGTCGATTAACAACTAACCAATCTTACTACCGGATTGACACTTAGACCCCTCAGCTTATATCACTCGTACAAAATAGACTAAACTTCAATCTTTCAGACATTGACAATATTAGCCCTTGTAGTTTACTAATAAGCAATTAGCACCTCAAACATGATCTTGAATTCACATCATCACAACATTCTCCACCTTGAATGAAAGATCAACCTTTTAGCTCCAAATCAGTTTCTAATCTAATGATCCAAACTCAGGTACAAAACTCATGACCATAACTCCATTGTATTATAGCATTAGCACCGAGCAACATTGATCCCAACGGGATTTGAATACCCTAGTGTGCTATAACACTAGAATTACATTCACAAGAAAAATTACCCTGGATCACACCATATAGAATTGACTTCAGCCTTATCTTTTTCATCTGCAGACCCATTAAACTGTCCAATCCCTGCAGTATTAAGGCTAAACACAAACTTTGGTCCTAAAATTACTTTAGTTAGCATATCTGCTAAGTTATCTAAAGTATCAACTTTTTCAACCAAAACTTCCTTAGAATGTATCACATCCCTTATAAAATGCCATTTAACATGTATATGTTTGGTCTTATAATAATACACAGCATTTCTGGATAATGCAAGTGCACTTTGGCTATCACACCTTACCAAACACCCCTTGACTTCAACACCTAGCTCAGATATAAACCTTCTGAGCCATAAAGCTTCCTTTATTGCCTCTGTCAAGGCAATATACTCAGATTCAGTTGTGCTCAAAGCCACAACAGGTTGAAGCTGAGATTTCCAACTGACTATATTACCCTCCACCTGAAACAAATATCCAGATATAGATCTTGCCCTATCCAAGTCTTTTGCAAAATCAGAATCAGCATAACCCAAAACTTGTTCTTCAATCTGATTCCTTTTCCTATAAATTAAACCAACTCCAATAGTCCCAGCAAGGTATCTAAATATCCATTTCACAGCTAGCCAATGATGTTTTCCAGGATGTGCTATATACCTGCTAACTATACTCACAGCATAAGCCAAATCCGGCCTAGTACATACCATCAAGTACATGAGACTACCCACTGCATTAGCATAAGGAACATCCTTCATATATTCTATCTCCTCTTTGGTCTTTGGAGAATCCTTAGCAGAAAGCTTGAACTGAGCTCCAATTGGTGTAAGAACAGCCTTGCACCCTGTCATACTATACAAAGACAACACCCTTTTAAGATAAGCTGTTTGAGTAAGAGTTAATACCTGAGCACTTCTGTTTCTGTTAATTTCCATCCCAAGAATCTTCTTGGCAGGGCCAAGGTCCTTCATGTCAAATTCCCTCATGAGAAGTTTCTTTGTATCTTCAATTTCCTTTTTCTCCTTGCTAGCCACCAGCATGTCATCAACATACAGCAGAAGATACACATAACATCCACTCTTTCCTTTCTTAACATACACACAACTATCATAGTTGCTTCTCTCAAAACCATTATTAACAACATACTTATCAAATCTGAGATACCATTGTCTTGGGGACTGTTTTAGGCCATAAAGAGACCTTTTAAGAAGACATACCTTATGTTCTAGCCCCTTAACAATAAATCCCTCATGTTGATTCATATAAATGGTTTCTTCTAGAGAACCATGTAAGAAAGCTGTCTTCACATCTAATTGTTCAAGCTCTAAATCTTGAACATCTGATAATGCCAAGACAATTCTTATAGAAGAATGTCTAACTACAGGAGAATATATCTCATTAAAGTCTATACCAGCTTTCTGAGTGAACCCTTTAGCTACTAATCTAGCCTTGTACCTAGGTGGATCTGAATCACTCATTCCAGATTTTTATCTTATATAACCATTTACATGAAACAGGTCTTTGATTCTCAGGTTTGTCAACTAGCTCCCAAGTCTGGTTTGCCATCAGAGATTCCATCTCTTCCCTCATGGCTAATATCCATTTATCCCTCTCAACAGATGACATAGCATCTTGATAAGAGTAAGGTTCATACTCACTTTCTTGTGCAGCAGCTTGAAATGCCACAGCAGTGACATCTTCATCATCTCTGTATCTCAATGGTTTAACAATGTTCCTTCTCACCCTATTTCTAGCAATAGTATACTCATCATCTCCACCTTGAGCAGATGTCTTACCTCCTTGCACTGGACTAGTTATGACCTCATCACCTTGTAACTCCACCTCAGGCCCAACTCTTTCCCGTATATATTCCTGGTCTTCAACTTCTATTTCAAAAATGACACTTTTACCCTTATTCATAATATCAGCATACATAACCTCTTCTCTGAAGATTATATTCCTACTTATCATGATCTTAGGCTTAGCATCATCAAATCTCCACACTCTATATCCCTTCACTCCTTCAGGGTACCCCATAAAAATTCCTTTCACAGACCTAGGATTTAATTTCCCTTGACTTAAGTGAACATTGCATAAAGACCCAAACACTCTTAACCCCTTATACTCTGGACTCATCCCAGTCCATAATTCCATGGGAACTTTATTGTATAGGGCTCTTGAAGGGCTCCTATTGATGAGATAAGTGGCTGTACTTGCAGCTTCAGCCCAAAACTTCTTAGGAAGACCAGAACTGTTTAACATGCATCTAACTCTTTCCAATATTGTCCTATTCATCCTCTCAGCAAGTCCATTTTGCTGAGGGGTACCAGGTATTGTTAAATGCCTATTAATACCTTGAGATTTACAATAATCATTAAACTCTTTATTGCAAAACTCCATTCCATTATCAGTTCTAAGTTTCCTAACCTTTTTACCTTTCAACCAAAGTTTTCCATTCCTGAAACTTTCCAAAAGCTTCACTTTTATGTCTCAATGTATAAAGCCATACTCTTTTTGAATAATCATCAATTAAGGTCATAAAATACCTAGCACCACCTATGGATTCAGTTTGTGTTGGTCCCCACAAATCTGAATGTATATAATCCAATATTGTGACAATTGTAACCTCCTAAGTTAACTCCGTTAAGTTTTTCCGTTAAAAATCCATCAGTTCCGTTAGACAATCTCCGTTAAACATGTTATAAACCGTAACTAATGCGTGTCTAGACCGAATACGTCCATAACCTTTGGTTGATCACCGAACCCGCCCATATGTGCTATGTGTTTACTTACTTACCACCATTATGTAAAGTTATATGCAACATGTTTAATTAATTAAATGTGTACTTGTGTGATTATCGAGAAATTGTGCTTGTCTTATTTAGAACCAAAAATTGACCCTTTTAGTAGCCAGCGAAACTACCCGGCGAAATTACAGTTTCGCCCGGTAGCCAAGCCATTTGGGCTACGGGATCAGTTTCGCGTGGCCAGCGAAACTACCAGCGACACTGCCAGCGAAACTGTGACCTGATATATAGAAGTCCTAAGCCAACTCTCTCACTTTTACCCACATCTCACAAACACACACACATCTGCATTTCTCTCCCACTCTTGAGACTTCTGGCCAGCAAGAAACCAACTCGAATCACAGTGTTTCCTGTCCCAAATCTCCATCCCTTAGAGCATCGGATATCACCCGTGAGTCACATGAACTTCCTTTATGTATTTCTCGAATGCTTAACTTAAATGTATGCTTAGATTCCACATGCAATGAGTTCTGCTACTGCTATGACACTTAGGGATGCTAGATATAACACGAATTCTGTATCTTATCATGCCAATGTGAAGATCCATGCTAGATTAGGCTTTTTAGTGCAAAATGTGTTCTTGGTAAATTGATGACAAAAATGCATGTTTTTGGTGGCTAAAATGCTCCTGTGATGTTCTCAAACGTTTAGGTATGCTAGATAGTGGATTGCATGTGATATAGGACCTGTTAGAAGGATTTTCAGGCCAATTTACGGGTTTTTCTTACGACTAGCGAAACTGTGCCTTCATCAGGCGAAATTAGACAGCGAAACTATGTATATCTCCTTCTAGCGAAACTAAGTAGCGAAACTATAGTGTCGCCCAGTAAACCAACCAGACCTGCTCGAACGAAACTACCGAGCGAAATACCCTGAACGAAAGTTCAAACCAGTTTCGGGCGAAACTAGGCTAGCGAAACTGTGCCAACAGTTTCGAGCGAAACTAGCCTAGCGAAACTGTGTCATCGGGCATTGCCTAGCGAAAGTGCTGCCCGTGTACACGGCGAAACTGCCTAGCGAAACTGCTAGCGAAACTGTGACCAGAACCCAAACTTGTGCAATTTGTTTAAATGTCTTGCCATGACTTACACAATTATGCTATGATGACCATGTCTGATTTCTGTGTTAAGTGAACCCCTATTTATGATCAACCATCGGTATCGTGTGTCGTTATGTCGTGTCGTGTTTTCCAATGTGCTATTAGCTTTAAACACAACCTTACACCTAAGACCTTAATGTGATTATTAGGTCCTCATTTTCAATCATAACCGGATTAATTGAAGCTTAAGCCGAGCAAACCTAAGGTGAGTTTCACTTACTGTTTTAGTTGCATCCGGTAAGGGATGGCAACACACGGTAAAGGTATTTCTTTACTTGAGTATTTATCCCACTATATCACATGTTCACTGAATTGCTTTATAAACAAAAGTCCTTACTTATCGGGCCATTAGTATTGAATAGCGAGGTAATGTTGAGTAGATCTACTGGGGATTGACACCCCCGCTCAGCGGTGCACAGGATGCACCCTCCCGACTGGCGGTCGGACTGAGACCAATATTAGCCTAGGAACACCGTGATCGGGAAAGACACGGGGAAGGCAGAATACATAGGTGAATGCCTATCAAATACCATGTCAGCTTTGGTTGCGAACGTTCAGGGGAGCATAAGCATAGGCTAGCTACCTAATGATACGGATAATACTTACATTCTAAATTACGAATTTATTGCTTTATGATTCGTATGCACTGTGGTCTACATGGTGTAGTGTAGACTACTTAGTGAACTCACCAGCCCTTTTAGCTGACACTTGATCATTGTTTACCCTGCAGGTCGTTAGATGGATTCTCGGACGGCACGAGTGGCGGCAGTACTCTTCATCATAAATATTTTGGGGAATTCAAGATGTTAAACTTTATGAACATGTGTTTTGTGTACCAAATCTTGTAATCGTTTTAAAAGGCTTCCGCTGTACCTCTAAACTAACTGATGTATCTGCTAAACAAACTTTCCTTTACTTTAAATTTTAAAGCCCCTTAACTTTTGTTTAATTACTGTTATGGCTTGGTTGTAACTGAAGTCTTGGATCCTGGTCTGGCTCACACCCCACACGGTTATACTCCGTTAGTGGAAATTTGGGGGTGTGACAGATTGGTATCAGAGCCATTGGTTACAGCGAACCAGAACATTTTTTTTTAAGATAAAGATTTCTGAACTGTAACTGTTTTTGAAAAGATTTTGTTACAACCCATTCCTCAAGAGTACTGCCCTGCGTGCCGAAGATGATCCTCACTCAGAATCCTTGTCTAATGTATAGCTCTAGCAAATTAAAATGTGTCGTTCATGTAAATAGATATTTTATGAGATTTGTTTTAACGGAACTTAACACCTTTTTAGTATTGGATATACTAACCTTTGGAAGTTTTGCATCGATTTGCTAGAAAATCATGCCTCCGCGAAGAGCACCAGAAACCAACCAGGGAACCTTTACTGCTGCCCAAGTTCAGAACATGATCAACCAAGGCGTTGCTGCAGCCTTGGCAGCCGCTCAGCTCCAGTTTCAAGGACAACAACAACCTCAGCATCAGTGCACTTTCAAGACGTTTATGGATTGTAAGCCCCTTGTGTTTAAGGGCTATGAAGGAGCTGTGGGCCTGTTGCGATGGCTCGAAAAGTCGGAAAAAGTTTTTGTCATGTGTAACTGCCCGGTGGGGGATCGGGTGAAGTATGCGACAGGTACACTGGAGGATTCCGCTCTGACATGGTGGAATGCTCAGATTCAAATGCTGGGAGTTGATGCTGCAAATGCCATGACATGGCAAGAGTTCAAAGATGCGATTATGGAAGAGTATTGCCCCCGCGATCAGGTTAAGAGGTTGGAGCTTGAGTTTGTGAATTCCAAGATGGTAGGCTCCGAGGTGGAGGAGTACACTGATAGATATCACGAGTATTCAATTCTGTGTCCTTCGATGGTCGATGCTGATTACAAAAAGATTGAAAGGTATGTGGATGGTTTGGCTCCACAAATTCAGGGAATGGTAACCGCTTCAAACCCTCTCAATGTGCGGCAAGCAATCAGGTTGGCACACAAGTTGACAGACCAAGCGGTGGCTCAAGGCACCTTGCCACCAAAGAAATCTCCCAAGACTGCTCTTGATGGGAAGAGGAAGAGTGAAGAGGAACCAAGTAACAACAATGCCGGTAATAACCTTGGAAGGTTTTCTGGCTCCCAGACCCAGAACAAGAGGTTTGATAACTCTAAAGGTGGTTTCAACAACAACAGTGGAGGCGGTAATCAGAACCGCCAAGGCAGTAGTGGTCAGGGCTCAAACAGATACAGGGGGAAGGCACCCTACTGCAACAGGTGCAGCATACATCACACAGGTGATTGCAATCAACCTCCCTGTGAGCGATGTGGTAAGATGGGGCATGTGGCCAAGAACTGTCGGAGTGAACTACCAAACCGGTCAAGGCAAAACAATGATGGTCCCAGAGGATGTTTTGAATGCGGGAAGCCGGGTCATATAAAGAAGGATTGCCCCCAACTCAGGAGAACCGGAAACAACAACCACCACGACAACAACAACAACATCAATAACAACAACAATGGCGGTGGTGGTGGTGGAAACGGGGGAAACGGCGCTAGAGGACGAGCGTTCGTCATGGGTTCAGGAGAAGCAAAGAATGATGCCAATGTGATAACCGGTAAGTTTCTTCTCAATAACTACTTTGCAAATGTACTCTTTGATTCCGGTGCTGAGAAAAGTTTCATTTCAACTAAGTTTTGTAAGTTGATAAAGGCCAATTCGAAACCTTTAGAAGCTAGGTACACTGTTGAATTAGCTAATGGTAAGCTTATTGATGCAACACATTTAGTCAAGGATTGTACCTTAGAACTCTCTGGCCATAAGTTCAGCATAGACTTGATGCCTTTCACCATTGGTAGTTTTGACATAATAATTGGCATGGATTGGCTGTCCGCGCATCAGGCAGAACTCGTCTGCCGAGAGAAGATCATACGTATACCCACTGCAAACGGAGACGTACTCTCGATTCAGGGTGAGAAGGGAGGCACTGTCTCCGGAATCATATCGTACCTCAAGGCCCAGAAATATCTACGGAAGGGACACGTAGCCATTCTAGCAACGGTTACGGATCAAAGCCTGGCTGAAAAGAAAATCGAAGATTTCCCGATAGTTCGCGATTACCCCGATGTATTCCCAGAGGAGTTACCTGGTTTGCCTCCGAATCGACAAGTCGAGTTTGGAATCGACCTTGTCCCCGGTGCAGCTCCGGTTGCCCGAGCTCCTTACCGTCTGGCAGTAAATGAACTACATGAGTTGTCTACCCAACTGCAGGAATTATTGGATAAAGGTTTTATTAGACCTAGTTCGTCACCATGGGGTGCGCCTGTGTTATTTGTCAAGAAGAAGGATGGAACATTCAGAATGTGTATAGATTATCGCGAGCTCAACAAAGTTACTATTAAGAATAGGTATCCCCTCCCTCGCATCGACGACCTCTTCGATCAACTGCAAGGATCCAGCTACTATTCAAAAATCGACTTAAGGTCTGGATATCATCAACTCAGGGTCCGTGAGGAGGATATTTCAAAGACTGCCTTCAGAACGCGCTACGGTCACTACGAGTTTCTGGTTATGCCTTTTGGCCTAACAAACGCGCCAGCGGTGTTCATGGACCTCATGAACCGCGTATGCAAGCCCTACCTGGATCAGTTTGTTATTGTTTTCATCGACGACATCCTCATTTATTCAAGGACGAAGGAGGAACATGAGGAGCATCTACGGTTAATTTTAGAGTTATTAAGGAAGGAACAACTCTACGCCAAATTCTCAAAATGCGATTTCTGGATTCGGGAAGTTCAGTTTCTAGGTCACATCGTCAATGAGCAGGGTATTCATGTTGATCCAGCCAAAGTTGAGGCAATCAAGAGTTGGTCTACGCCACGAGCACCGACAGAAATTCGACAATTTCTAGGGTTGGCGGGTTACTACCGTCGTTTCATTAAAGGGTTTTCTCAGATCGCTCAACCGTTAACCGCTCTCACGCATAAAGGCGTTCAGTACCGATGGGGCGACAAGGAAGAAGCAGCGTTTCAAACTTTGAAAGAAAAACTTTGTACCGCGCCCGTACTATCCCTACCTGAAGGTGTCGACGACTTCGAAGTCTACTGTGATGCTTCGATCCAAGGACTTGGATGTGTTTTAATGCAACGAGGCAAGGTCATCGCCTATGGGTCAAGGCAACTAAAGTCGACCGAAAAGAATTATACGACTCATGATCTGGAATTAGGAGCTGTCGTATTTGCCTTGAAATTTTGGAGACATTACCTATACGGTACCAAGTGCACTATATTCACTGACCATAAAAGCCTCCAGCACATAATGGGACAGAAAGATCTCAACATGAGACAGCGTAGGTGGATCGAGGTGCTCAATGACTACGACTTGGCGATAAAGTATCACCCAGGAAAGGCCAATGTGGTGGCCGATGCTCTGAGCAGAAAGGTACACGAAAAACCTAGAAGAGTACGAGCTTTACAACTTACGATTCATGCAGGATTACCGGATAGAATCCGAGATGCTCAGAAAGAGGCCCTGAAAGAGGAAAATTTCGAGTCAGAATCCCTACATGGCATAGATGGAACTTCGGAGATTAAGTCAGATGGAATCCGTTACTATAAAGATCGAATTTGGGTACCTCTACACGGAAACCTTCGAGAGCTAGTGATGGATGAGGCTCACAAGTCTCGATACTCGGTCCATCCTGGTTCGGACAAAATGTATCAAGACTTAAAAGAACTCTACTGGTGGCCTAAGATGAAGGCGGAAATTGCTGCATATGTCAGTAAGTGTTTGACATGTTCAAAGGTCAAAGCAGAACACCGTAAGCCTCCAGGATTGCTGCAACAACCGACAATTCCCGAATGGAAATGGGAAGAAATCTCGATGGACTTCATCACGGGATTGCCCCGTACTCCCCGTGGAAACGACATGATTTGGGTGATCGTGGATCGATTAACCAAATCCGCCCACTTTATAGCCCTCAAGGAAAAAGACAAAACTGATAAGTTGGCACAAATCTACATTGACGAGATCGTCAAGCTTCATGGAGTACCTTTATCAATTATCTCCGATCGAGACCCCAGATTCGCTTCACACTTTTGGAAATCTTTGCAATCAGCCTTAGGCACTCGTTTGGACATGAGTACCGCATACCATCCTCAGACAGACGGCCAAACCGAACGCACGATCCAAACCCTTGAAGACATGCTCCGAGCGTGCGTTATGGATTTCGGCAAGAATTGGGAAGCTCACCTGCCACTGGTCGAATTCTCCTACAACAATAGCTACCATTCCAGTATAGGAACCGCCCCCTTTGAAGCTCTGTATGGACGAAAGTGTCGGTCACCGGTCTGTTGGGCCGAGGTTGGTGATAGTCAACTAACTGGACCGGAACTAGTATATGAGACGACAGAAAGAATTGTACAGATCAAGAACCGTATGAAAGCCGCCAGAGATCGTCAAAAGAGTTATGCTGACAAGCGTAGAAGGCCATTAGAATTCGAGGTGGGTGACCGTGTATTGTTGAAAGTCTCACCTTGGAAAGGTGTCGTGCGTTTTGGAAAGCGCGGGAAGTTGAATCCCCGTTATATAGGACCCTTCCCAATAACAGAAAAGATTGGAACGGTGGCGTATCGTCTGGACTTGCCACCTGAGCTAGACGGAGTGCATAATGTATTCCACGTTTCAAACCTAAAGAAGTGTCTAGCCGACGAAACTTTGATAGTACCGCTAGAGGAACTTCACGTTGATGAGCAACTTCGGTTTATAGAGCAACCCGTCGAGATAATGGGACGCGAACAGAAAGCTTTGAAAAGAAGTAAGATTCCAATTGTCAAGGTCAGATGGCATTCAAGGCGTGGACCGGAGTTCACGTGGGAACGGGAAGACCAGATGAGAAAGAAGTATCCTCACCTGTTCGATCAAGCCTCTACTTCAACCCAAGGTACTAGCTAATTTTCGGGACGAAAATTCCTTAACATGGGGAGGCTGTGACAATTGTAACCTCCTAAGTTAACTCCGTTAAGTTTTTCCGTTAAAAATCCATCAGTTCCGTTAGACAATCTCCGTTAAACATGTTATAAACCGTAACTAATGCGTGTCTAGACCGAATACGTCCATAACCTTTGGTTGATCACCGAACCCGCCCATATGTGCTATGTGTTTACTTACTTACCACCATTATGTAAAGTTATATGCAACATGTTTAATTAATTAAATGTGTACTTGTGTGATTATCGAGAAATTGTGCTTGTCTTATTTAGAACCAAAAATTGACCCTTTTAGTAGCCAGCGAAACTACCCGGCGAAATTACAGTTTCGCCCGGTAGCCAAGCCATTTGGGCTACGGGATCAGTTTCGCGTGGCCAGCGAAACTACCAGCGACACTGCCAGCGAAACTGTGACCTGATATATAGAAGTCCTAAGCCAACTCTCTCACTTTTACCCACATCTCACAAACACACACACATCTGCATTTCTCTCCCACTCTTGAGACTTCTGGCCAGCAAGAAACCAACTCGAATCACAGTGTTTCCTGTCCCAAATCTCCATCCCTTAGAGCATCGGATATCACCCGTGAGTCACATGAACTTCCTTTATGTATTTCTCGAATGCTTAACTTAAATGTATGCTTAGATTCCACATGCAATGAGTTCTGCTACTGCTATGACACTTAGGGATGCTAGATATAACACGAATTCTGTATCTTATCATGCCAATGTGAAGATCCATGCTAGATTAGGCTTTTTAGTGCAAAATGTGTTCTTGGTAAATTGATGACAAAAATGCATGTTTTTGGTGGCTAAAATGCTCCTGTGATGTTCTCAAACGTTTAGGTATGCTAGATAGTGGATTGCATGTGATATAGGACCTGTTAGAAGGATTTTCAGGCCAATTTACGGGTTTTTCTTACGACTAGCGAAACTGTGCCTTCATCAGGCGAAATTAGACAGCGAAACTATGTATATCTCCTTCTAGCGAAACTAAGTAGCGAAACTATAGTGTCGCCCAGTAAACCAACCAGACCTGCTCGAACGAAACTACCGAGCGAAATACCCTGAACGAAAGTTCAAACCAGTTTCGGGCGAAACTAGGCTAGCGAAACTGTGCCAACAGTTTCGAGCGAAACTAGCCTAGCGAAACTGTGTCATCGGGCATTGCCTAGCGAAAGTGCTGCCCGTGTACACGGCGAAACTGCCTAGCGAAACTGCTAGCGAAACTGTGACCAGAACCCAAACTTGTGCAATTTGTTTAAATGTCTTGCCATGACTTACACAATTATGCTATGATGACCATGTCTGATTTCTGTGTTAAGTGAACCCCTATTTATGATCAACCATCGGTATCGTGTGTCGTTATGTCGTGTCGTGTTTTCCAATGTGCTATTAGCTTTAAACACAACCTTACACCTAAGACCTTAATGTGATTATTAGGTCCTCATTTTCAATCATAACCGGATTAATTGAAGCTTAAGCCGAGCAAACCTAAGGTGAGTTTCACTTACTGTTTTAGTTGCATCCGGTAAGGGATGGCAACACACGGTAAAGGTATTTCTTTACTTGAGTATTTATCCCACTATATCACATGTTCACTGAATTGCTTTATAAACAAAAGTCCTTACTTATCGGGCCATTAGTATTGAATAGCGAGGTAATGTTGAGTAGATCTACTGGGGATTGACACCCCCGCTCAGCGGTGCACAGGATGCACCCTCCCGACTGGCGGTCGGACTGAGACCAATATTAGCCTAGGAACACCGTGATCGGGAAAGACACGGGGAAGGCAGA
Organism: Deinandra increscens subsp. villosa; assembly: GCA_039602395.1. Taxonomy (NCBI): domain Eukaryota; kingdom Viridiplantae; phylum Streptophyta; class Magnoliopsida; order Asterales; family Asteraceae; genus Deinandra; species Deinandra increscens. The sequence goes on from JBCNJP010000016.1 coordinate 3,691,651, forward strand.
ATACATAGGTGAATGCCTATCAAATACCATGTCAGCTTTGGTTGCGAACGTTCAGGGGAGCATAAGCATAGGCTAGCTACCTAATGATACGGATAATACTTACATTCTAAATTACGAATTTATTGCTTTATGATTCGTATGCACTGTGGTCTACATGGTGTAGTGTAGACTACTTAGTGAACTCACCAGCCCTTTTAGCTGACACTTGATCATTGTTTACCCTGCAGGTCGTTAGATGGATTCTCGGACGGCACGAGTGGCGGCAGTACTCTTCATCATAAATATTTTGGGGAATTCAAGATGTTAAACTTTATGAACATGTGTTTTGTGTACCAAATCTTGTAATCGTTTTAAAAGGCTTCCGCTGTACCTCTAAACTAACTGATGTATCTGCTAAACAAACTTTCCTTTACTTTAAATTTTAAAGCCCCTTAACTTTTGTTTAATTACTGTTATGGCTTGGTTGTAACTGAAGTCTTGGATCCTGGTCTGGCTCACACCCCACACGGTTATACTCCGTTAGTGGAAATTTGGGGGTGTGACAAATATGCCCTTAGATCTATGTTTACTTCTTTCAAACTTAACCTTTGCCTGTTTTCCCATAATGCAGTTCTCACAGAATGGTATGTCACAACAATCAATCCCTTCTAAGACCCCTTGTTTATTTAGCTCAATTAGACCCTGTTGACTAATATGAGCCAACCTCCTATGCCACAAAAGTGATTTGGACATGGACTGATCTACTGGCATAGCCATTCCTTTAACTTCAACATTACCATCCAATATATATATATATTGTTATCTCTTCTTTCACCAGACAAAACAACCATAGACCCTTTTATGACCCTAGCTTTACCATTCTTTAGGCTAACATTGTACCCCTGTCTCTCAAAAGTTCCTAAGGACAACAAATTCCTTTTTAACTGAGGGACATACCTGACATTTTTGAGTTCCATATGTCCACCATTGTCCAACTTGAGTAATATGGTGCCACTGCCTTTAATTCTGCACTTTGTGAAGTCTCCCAATTTCACAAAACCATACTCCTCCTCCTTTAGAGTTTTGAAATAACTCCTGTTAGGAGACATATGAAAAGAGCAACCACTATCCATGATCCAACCCTCTTTAACCTGATCACTGGCTGCCATGAGAACATCAGAGCTCTCATATCCCTCTGAGTTTTCATCTTGATCACTCTGACCAAACCTTTTCTTTTGTTCTTGACCCTTATAACTGCCTTTCTTTCTTTTCCATTCTGGGCAATCTTTCTTGAAGTGTTTCTCTGAGCCACACACAAAGCACTTATACACTTTCTGATTTCTAGGCTTAGACTTGAAACTACTCTTGTTCTTCCCACCTCTATGACCTTCTTTACCTTTTGCATACAACCCCTCACTACTATCCTCACTGGGCTCAATCCTATACCCCTTTTTTAACTCTCTAGAGTAAAGAGCTGCCATTACCTCATCCATGGACAACTCCTCTCTACCATATATGAGGGTCTCAACAAAATTATCATAAGAATGAGGCAAAGAAGTCAAAAACAATATTGCTTGATCCTCATCTTCTATCTTAATATCAATGTTTTCCAAACTGATGATTAGTTTGTTAAACTCATCAGAATGATCATCAAGACTCTTATTAGGACCCATTGAAAACGTATATAACTTCTTTTTCAAATATAACCTATTTGCCACACTTTTAGTCATATACAGAGATTCCAATTTCAACCATATACCTGCAGCGGTCTCCTCCCTTGACACTTCACGCAAGACCTTATCACCAAGACACAATAGAATTGCACTTTGAGCCTTTGAACAAATTTCTGACCATTTGTCGTCTGCAACACCATCTGGTTGATGATCTTCCCCTAATAAGGCATCAGCAAGACCCTGGTACACCAATAGTGCACGCATCTTCACTCTCCATAGCCCGAAATCATTCCTTCCATCAAACTTGTCAATTTGGAACTTCAATCCCCCCATTGCGATAGCTAATTTGCGGAAACACCGTCGCGATCCCAAAGTAAGAACCCTAATTGGCTCTGATACCAATTGTTGTAATCAAAGATCAAATTGACAACAATTGAAACAATTGAATCGGAAACATATTGAATTGAAGAAACTGATTTATTACAATCAAGAAGAAAGATGAAAAATGAAATCACTAAACTAGAGCTAATCTCGCCACTCTTATACAAGCTTAACGGTCGATTAACAACTAACCAATCTTACTACCGGATTGACACTTAGACCCCTCAGCTTATATCACTCGTACAAAATAGACTAAACTTCAATCTTTCAGACATTGACAATATTAGCCCTTGTAGTTTACTAATAAGCAATTAGCACCTCAAACATGATCTTGAATTCACATCATCACAACATTAGAGTTTAAAAACAACAACTTTGAACTTTCAAATTTGTCTTTCAATCAAAATTACAGCTTTATGAATTCAGATGCGGATGTTGGCAAATCAGAGAAAACAAGAACATAAGTTTTACCGAATGCTTCGTATTATGAATAACCAAACGTAGTCGAATGATTACACAATGACAAAGGAAAGATTACAAAGAAATTTCGGCTAATTCTAGGCAAGGTAAAACAACTACTTTAAATAATAAAAGACTGCAACAAACACTCCTAAAAATGTTGCAACTTCCTGCAAACCAGGTCCACCTTAACCCATTATTCCCATGCTCCACATGCACACGTAAAACACTCCCCAACTCAGTCAATTAAGCATGTGTATGATGCCACATCAGCCTTCATTCTCCCCTTGATGTGGACACTCATACATTCCTACCAACATCTTCATTTCAGTAAACTTAATTCTTGGTAAAGGCTTAGTTAGTAAATCAGCCTTTTGTAGTGTACCCCTCACATGGTGCACTTCAATTTTCCCTTCAGCTACACACTCCCTTATAAAGTGGTACTTTGTACCTATGTGTTTAGTCTTTTTATGAAATGCTGGATCCTTGGACAAAGCTATTGCTCCCTTATTATCTACCCAAAGCTGAATACACTGAGGCTTCATTCCATTGAGTTCACTGAATAAATTCCTAAGCTACATTGCTTGACAAGCTGCCGTAGCTGCCATGTACTCAGCGTCACAGAAAGATAATGCAACAGTTTTCTGTTTCTCAGATGACCATGTGATGACATTTTGTGATAAATAAAAGATAGTTCCTCTTGTACCTCTGTTGTGATACACATCACTTGCATAGTTGCTATCACAATAACCGCTCACACTGCCATCTCCTCCTGCTTCATACTTTAGCCCAAGATTAACAGTTCCTTTCACATACCTCAGAATGTGTTTTACTGCTGTTAAGTGTGCTGTTGTTGGATGTTCCATGTATCTGCTTACAACTCCAAATGAGTAGCACAAGTCAGGTCTTGTGTGCACTAGATACCTCAAACTACCTATCAATTTTCGGTAGAATGTAGCATCTACTGCACCACCTTCTCCTTTCTTCGTTAACACTAACTTGTGCTCCATGGGATAAGAACTAGAATTACAGCTTTCCATACCTGCTAGCTTCAATATCTTCTTAGCATATGCAGATTGCATTATGCTTATGACACCTTTGTCTTGATTGACTTCAAGCCCCAAATAATAGTTTAATAAACCCATGTACTTGATTTAGCTAAACTTCAAGAACTAGGGCTCAATCTCCCTTGCCCTTCTCCTGTCGCGATCTTTAAGTCTGGGGAAAATCCAGACTTGTTTTAAGTTCTCAATTTATAATGCTAGCCCCTCTATTACTTCTAAAGATTTAAATCATGCCCAAACTAGTTATTTACATTTAACCCCCAACTTTTCTTACTTACTTATTGTCACCAAATTATACATAGTAACTAATATTATTATTATTTTACTAATTTAACCGGGATATTTTTTATCCACACCTACCCGACCGTTCACATAACGCATATCAATATAATAATAGAACGGATTCGGTTTGTTACAATATTACAGGGAACATATTACATTCAAAAGAAATCCAACTAGCATTAAGAGAAAATTACAGTACAAAAACAAAACCGAAGAACATAAACAAAATAAGAACAGGAAAAAGAAAGGAGGGTGGCTGAGGCTTTCTGTTCAACATGGTCTCTTAAAACAGATTTCGGGTCACCTAGGTGAACCCATTTGTCTCCTAGGGTATAATAGCTGAAACAGTGTGTACTACCGCAGTCAGCCTAGCATCCGGAACTATACCTGAGATGATAGCACGAAGCTGTGAGAACGCTGGAAATTCTTCTGCTCCAGAAACCAATATAATTTGTGTTTTTCGGTGTGTGTAAACCATAAATGATCAGTTAATGAATTTAATGCCTCGGTTAAGTCATTCAAAACTGATTAATAACTACTAGTCAATGGAGTTAACGCCTGAGTAACTCACTAGAAACTGACCAGTCAAAGTGTAACTGGTCAGGAATTCCAGGGTCAAGTTGTTTAGGAAGAACCAATCCGGAGGAACCACGAGTCCGGGAGAACTGGTCCTGAACAGCTATTTTGGAAGAACCTCACGAAACCTGAGTCCTGAGGAATTGGTCCTGATCAACCCAAAAATACTAAAGTGACTGTCAAGCTGCGATGTGAAGTGCAAAGTGTGCCATCAATACGCCACAATCGCGCACACCACGCGCACGTGCGTGTGCGAGTTGGGGGTGCTTCGCACCCCTTGGGGTACCCACTTGTGTGTCTGGTTATATGGGAATACAATTCCCAACACATCCTTATAAATCACTTCAAAGTTAATGTGTCTTCTAATAAAGGATAAGTTTAACTATACTATTTAACCTTAAATCACATCACATCTCTAAGCATTGATACTTATTAATCTTAGCTCACTTTTGGACACCGTTTATATAGGAGACGCAAACAAACTAAACATAATTATAATAAAATTAATTATTTTTCGTCCAAAGTTTCCAACATATATAAATGTAAATGCAATTATATTACCAAGTGAGTTAGTTTTTTTTGAACGGCAAACACCCGGTTACTCGGGGGTCTTATCATGGTAAACGATGCTATCCACGACACTCTGCGATCACAGGCCGTGCGAGTAACCAGGACCCTCTATGTTGCACATCCATCTCAGAGTAAACCCACCACCCAAAGACCCACTATGATAAAACCTCTGACCCACCTCTATAATTGATGATGTGGTTGTTAAATGCATGATTACAAACCGTTAGGTCCTAAGTTTAAATCTTAGATTTCACATTTACATTTATAAATGTTAATTAACTTTTTCATTTCTCTTTTTATATATTCTAATATATTCTAGGTTTTATCTCTTTTATTTTCTTTATCTTATTTGGGTTTTCTTAATTAGTAATTTAACACGTATAACTAACATACTTGAATGTTTTATTAAACAATTTGTATAAAATAACTAAAAAAATAAATTTATTATAGTAATATTTATTTACATGCAATAAAAATAAAAATGGTTTACTCTACAAATTAAACGTGGGTTACATCAGAGGGACCTACCGTGTTATACTTATACAAATGTTTAGGACCTTTTTCAAAATTTTAAAAATCAAGGGACCTTTTTCATTATTTGATCAAATCTTAGGGACGTCTGGTGTAATTTACTTTAAAAAATCACTGAAACTGGGAAGTACGAATCGTCAATTCCTCCGTGGGTGAGGCGGTCACTTGGTGAGCACTGCGAAGTGCGATCGACGATAGAATCGGAAATTCGGAATAGCACAGAGAGAGCCGAGACCCAAGAGGCATAGAGCAGTAGCAGAGTCGCAGAAAGCAATGGAGGCGACTGAAGACTTAGAAGAGTTAGAGAGCAGGTTTTGTAATTTTATTCTCGAATGACGAATGACCCGTCACCCAAACTGACCCGAACCGAATCGGTTTAAAAAAATTTGTATATAGCGATGAACGATCAAACATAAAAAAATTCCGAACCCCATTAAAAATTTTGGATTCGTCACTGATGACACGAATTAGTCATGGTAATTTATTTTCTAATTTCAAGTAAATAAAAAATAATTCATTTTATCTTTTCAGAAAATTTCAGTGGAGATTACCACATTAAGGTCCGTGTAGGTAAATTTCAAACAAAATGTTTGTAATCCGAACTGCAGTTAACTGAAACCGATTAGTTTTTAAAATTAAAAAAAACTGAAAATTTCGGTTTCGGTCTGGTTAAAGCTAAAAACCAAACCGAACAGTGTCATGCTCACTCTATACCCTATAGGCTAGTAGCAGTCAATCGCTAATATATCTTTCGGTGAAGTGATCTAGTACCACGTTCAAAACTGTGTTGTTAATGGAACGGGTATTGTGATTCATGTTGATTCATCATCAGCCCGTACCAAGTTCGATTAGTGCAATCTTATCGTGTACCCTTGAGATCTAGAAAACCGAAAAATGAGATGATTTGGTGCTCGGTAGCGTTAACGTTCTCTAATACCATGATAGAATTAAAATAAAGAAGATACTTTACAATTTAAATAGAGATGATACTCTACATTAAATTAGAATATTCTAAAGTGGGGGAGATCGAGTTAATGAATATGAAATTGTGTTTGCCCCTCTGTATCTTTAGATTCACATTATAATTGAAAACAAAATAAATGCCACTACCTAGCCATTATTCTATAAACTAACTAATGTTTGACAATCTTAATTAATATTGTTTTTGATGTTTGATATTTTTAACACCATCTATTTAAAGTACAGTAACCGAAGATAATAGAATTCCTGCATATATTACATTGAAATTGAAGAAAAATGAGCAATGAAGAAGGAAGTTCAAGTCACCCAGCTTACACCCAAGGTAAACCTTGTATCTCAATACACATTACTTTCATAGTTACATATCTCTTAAGTACCCTTAAGATTTGTGTGTTTTTCAAAATTTCTGCAGTGGAAATCTTGCCAAATGCGGATAAGGTCTTCAAAAATCTTCTTGATTATGTCGGAAAATTAGACGCTAACTACAAGTTTTCACCAATTTACACGGTTCCTAATAGGCTTAGAGAAGTCGACCCTAGCTCTTTCATCCCCCGAGTGGTCTCTATTGGACCTCTCCACAAAGGACTTAAAAATTTAAAATCAATGGAAAACAAGAAAGTCACTTATTTGAGTGATCTAATGAGTAAGATAGGTTCGCTGGCGGCCGGTTCCCCACAAGAAACACTGAGAGAGACGGTGTGGAAGGTGGGGAGTCAAATCGAACAAATCAAAAGATATTATTTTGGGATGGAGAATTCCTACAATGATGATGAACTTCTTCAAATGATGGTTATGGATGGTTGTTTCATACTTCAATTTATTGATAATCTTTCTGACAATTTATTGTTAGAGAATCGGTTGCGCAGTAGGAATATTGCTTTGGATCTGGTGTTGCTAGAAAACCAAATTCCATTTTTCATTCTTCAAGACATCTATGACCTAACGGTCAAAAGATTGCAAGGAAGACCCACCCTTACTACCATGCTTGGTGCTTTACTAAAACTAGTAAATCCTTTTGCAGAATCCTTAGAGGTTGAAAATGTTGGCAGTGAAACACCTTTTCACATTCTTGGCATTCTACACAAGTTTTACAAGCCCGACTTTAGACTATCAAGTATAGAAGACGTTCCTACAGCCCGCTCAACTGTAGATCTGGACAAAGTAGGGGTGAGGATTATGCCGAATGAAAACTTGACTTGGCCGATGGCTATGAAGTTTGAACGTTCAGTATGGTCACATAAGCCTACTCTAAAAACGCCTATAGTGCGTATTGACAATTTCTTTGAAGTGGTGTTAAGGAATCTCATTGCATACGAGCAGTATTCTCCGGTTGATAATTATGTTACATCATATGCCATAGCCATGCATATGCTAGCCGCTACTCCAGCAGATGTTGCAAAGTTGAGAAAATCTGGCGTCATTAATGTCAGCCACTTAGTTACAGACGAAAAGGCTTCAAATATGATAAGCGGCATATGCAAAAATGTCAACTGGCAAGATTTCTACTACATGGAACCGTGGAAGAATATCGATCAACACTACAAGAGTTACTGGCCCAGACATTTTGGGGTATTTAAGCGAACATATATTAATACTCCATGGAAGACAATTGCTCTGCTTGCTGCAATCATAGTGTTTCTTATTACCGTGATTCAGTTCTTACGTTTACTAGTCAGACCATATCATTGATCCAGAAACAACCACTCGGTTAGATTTCTACCATTTGACATTTGCTTCATTTTATGTTGTTCGTCCTTTTGATTCGTCTTTTTTTTTTGTGTGTGTTCCTTTTGAAGTATTTTCACACGCAAATCGAATATCGTGTGATTAAGTAAATTGATGTGCATGTTGTTGATGAAATGTACCTAGATTTTTTTAAATGTTAGAGCATATGAATGAGTATTCTTTGTTAGAAAAATGGAAA
>JBCNJP010000016.1:3700570-3812837 GCA_039602395.1 Deinandra increscens subsp. villosa
AATCTTTTGAAAACATTTCTGCTAAAGGTAAGCCAGCTGAAGACTCTGTTAGCTCTTCTGAAATTGACTTTGATCACAATGAGAGGTTACCTGGGAAGATGAAGACAAAGCTATTCAAAATCGGTGGAATTAAGCCCTTTAATCCAATAGAAGGTTGGCTTAATGTTCACATGGATCAGCTGATGCAGGTAACACCTGAAGAATGCAAAGTCAATCACATGGAATTCCTAAGATTCGTGATGGCTGCTTCAGGTGCTCATCCTCAAAACATTGCAGAAGTCAGAAACTTTATATCAGAGGTCTTTTTAGCAAAAGAGCAAGAATTTCTTCAAACAGGTGTAGAACAGTTTGAGGCTGAAGGAGGTCAGAGAAGTGAAGAACAGGTTGATACACCTGAGAGTAAACCAGTAGAAGATGTGACTCAGCAAGAAGATCTGTTTGATATAGAAGTAACTGAAGCATTGCTGAATCTATCTTCTGCAGCAAAGGTTGTAACAGAGGAAATTCCAAAGGATGTTGTTCCGGAGGAATTTGCCTCTAACACTGAAATTCCGAAGGAAGTTACTCCGGAGGAGCTAATCATCACTGATAAAACTCCGAAGGATGTTACTCCGGAAGAATCAACCTTGGCTAAGGAGATTCCGAAGGAAGTTACTCCGGAAGAACTTCTCACCACTGAGAATGTTCCGAAGGAAGTTACTTCGGAAGTTGTTTTCAAGGAATTGCCTAAGACTATTTCGGAACCAATTGCTCCGGAAGTCAGTCCCAAGGTAGTTACTTCGGAACCTGGCACTAAAACTATTCCTGAGCAAGTTATCTCGGAAGCCAGTTTTAATGCTACAACTTCACTTCCTGAGTCTTCAAAGCCTGCTGATGGTGATTCTCTTGATGAGAGAACCATATCTGGTTTCACTGACATGGATGAAGATAATCAGAGCACAGGTGGTCAAAATGAAAATATGGACCCTGCCACAAAAGCTCTGATTGATCAATTGGAGAAGGAGAATGTTGAAATGCAGAAGAAGTTCCAAGAACAGAAGGAGGCTGCTGTATTTGAAGAACAGAAACAACTGCTCATAGAAGGAGGTATTTATGAGTATGTTGTCAATAACTCAGACCTGATGTTCTTTATTAATGGAGCTAGGCTAAGATCAGACAACTACACAAGAGAAAGGATTGCTAGAGCTGAAAAGCAAGGTCTTTCAGATAAGGTTGAAAAGTATAAAAGGGTCTTAGCGAATGACTACAGGAAAATTCATATGAAGAAAAATGAAGACAACAAAATTTTCCTTAGTCAATTCAGTATAATGCTCAGAAGCAAGGAGTGTTTTACTGAAGCATGGGTAAATGAGATGCAGGGTGATGACTTGGTAAATTGGATGTATATGATTCTCACCATTCAAGCTGATGAAGCCAAGAAGATGAATGTTAAGAGGTTTGTTGATTGTAGTTATGAGCAGGAGAAGGCACAAGAGAAGCAAGGTACCAGATATCAAAAACTATCTGAGGAAGATGACTTGCTGATTCACAAATGGTATTTCAAAGAAATCTTAATGGAGAATCCTAAGAGAATCAACTCTTGCAAACTGCCAAGGCTGAGATCTGAACTTGATGCCATCAGGAAGAGTCAAATTGAAAAGGAGAGAACTACTGGTGAGAAAAGACCACCAGGTATGTATACTCTTTTCGACTCTCTTCATCCTGAAGGTCTCAGTTGCCTCAAGGAAAAGAAGAGAAAAGCTCCTGTCTCTGCTGCTCAACAGAAGAAACCTAGGATCAACATTGTCAAGCAAATGTTTGACACTGTTTCTGATCCTCACCTCTCATCCTCATCACAACCCTTTACCTCATCATCACAACCCAATGTTCCCACATTTCAAACTCCAAACCAACCAATTCCATCTCCACCATCCTCTCCACCTCCCAAAATTCCTAAGCCTACACAACCCAAGCCTGAATCCTCATCCCAAAAACCTTCATCCAATCAGCCTATTCCCATTTCTTATTCTGGAAGAAAGAAGTCAATGGCTAGTAAAAATCGCCTAGCCAAAAGAAAGAAGTTAGCTGTAAGTGATTCAGAAGAAGGGTCCGAACCTTCAGATTCTCCAACAGCAAATGTTGAAGTCACTCATCCCTGCATACTAAGGATTGAAGATCATAGGAGTGAGAACATGTATTACTTCTTCATGAGCAATGGTGAAATCAGGAAGAAGCCTGAATTAAAAATGGATGACTGGGATAAGTTGAATCAAATGGATATCATGGCTATAATGGGAACTCCTAACTACAAGGCTGTGTAGAGCTCAAGTTGAAGCATCTTGAAGATTCAGACAGAAGAACAGTTTTTGGTAGCAACATCTTAGGGGGAGACTGTTGGGAATGTTTTGCTTGGCAGAAATTCTCTAAGTCAGAGTTCCGAAGGAAGTTAGTCCGGAACTTCCTTCACACTGAGTAGTTCCTCCGGAACTTCTCCTAGTGTTACTCCGGAACTTTGACTTATCCCCTGTTGCAAGTTCCAATGCATAAAAGCTGTCAGAAAGCAGTTTTACTTTACACCATGCTGTACACTGTTCACCGATAGGTCTGCTCAACTGTTCACAGAAGCATGCTTGTACTACAACAACTCTGGAGTAGATATCATTTGTTTATTTAGCCTTAGAGCTAAAAGGAAATAAAAGTAGATCTTTTATTTCCTCCTTGCACTATATATATTAGTTGTATTTCCTTTGTTCAAATCATCGAACACCTCTCTTGTTCATCAGTTGTAACTCACTGTAAACACTGTGAAGTATAAATATAGTAGTGCTTGGAATTGACATCTTGTGTTTATCTACTTTACTTCATGTTTACTTGTTACAGTTTCGATCAAACCGTTTCAAACATTAACACAAACAAGTCTGATTCCGCCTTTCTTGTTTGATACTTTTAGTAACTTGTTTGGTTAGTTGTCTCTAACCACGATCCTACAACACGTTCTAGTAACTCACGAAGCATTTCAATGAGATCACGCGGTGATTCTAGTGTTCCAAAAGTGAGATCATAAATGTCTTTGAGAACGAAAAAGGGGATTTGATTTTATAGCAACACCAAGTCCACACCAACAGACCTGCTGCGTAACCTGTTCTCGTAAAGTTCGTCACCAGCTTTAAATAGCTTGTTAACGAACTGAAGTATGAAACAAGCATCCATAACCATCATTTGAACAAATTTATCATCGGTATACATTTTCTTGTCAAAATACTCACCAAAGTAGTATCTCTTGATTTCAGTTAGAGAATCACTCACCTTTTTCTCACACCTTGTCAATATATCCGCCCGGGAACCTTGCTCTGGTGAACATACCTCGGTCAATAGCTCGTCCAGATATGTCGCTTTCTTGTCTTGCATTAATTTCAAATTTGCACGTCCTCTGTGGATAGGTCCAATAGAAACCACCCGCGGAGTGAACGAGCTAAGGCTGACGTCTCTGAGCCTACTAGGAACTGTGTAAATCGGCGAAAATCTTTCTTCAACGTTTCTACTATTAGCAATTTGAAGAAGTTTTTCTACAGACTCTGAAAGTATTGGTTCGTTTTCTTCGGAAATAATAGTAATATCTGAAAAGGAAACAAATAAGAGAGAGTTTATAGATATCATATATGTAGAGCGTAACGTGTTGAGAGACTAAGGTTACCATGGCTGACAACTGCCAAACTTGAACTTCCTTCTTCTTTGTTGCTCATTTTTCTTCAATTGTATGTAGGAACTCTAGTGGCTTTATAGAGCTAGATGGTATATTGACCTTGAACAACTAATGTTTAAAAAAATTATGATTTTGTTTTCCAGATTTTCATATTGACAATACAAACATACAAGTAGTACCACTTGTGTATTAATACTTAACTAGTACTTTAATAAATTTCCTTTTACTGTTAAAGAACTAATAAAAATAATCACCAACCAATATTAGTTGTGCAATCTGCAATCAATGATTTAATGAGGAAGACGTGAAAGGGATGGATGCATATATAGTTATTCTTAAATAATAAATAATAATAACAGTTCTATCAGCCGACTAGGAAAATTTTCTAAAATAGCGTTAATATTTTTCTATTTTATCTAAATAATGTCAAAGAGATACGATAGATCCGAATTAAGCTATCGGGATCATCCGCAGGTCGATGCCTGGTCCGAATGCTCTCCAAGATATTCCTTATAGAGTTCGTATTAACCACCATGGACCCCACAGAATATTCACGTATGTGGGGATCAAAATTCAGTTAGGTCGCGTGTCGCACGGAGACACGATCTGCTCTCCACATTTGATCTCAGCTTTTGATACGTAACCGTATTTAGAAGGCCCACGCACGATTAGTTGACGTCACTACAGAAACCCTAAAGTGTATGCTCCAACTATATATATTTTAAGTCACATGAGGTACATTTTCATGCTCTCATCTTCGCCATAATACAAACAATTAAGCTTTATCTTCTCCGATCAAAGTCCAGTACTTATTCTCATGCCGGAGGGTCGTCGCACGACACCCTTCCCTGCCTGCATTGGCCCTAACACATTGTTACATGTGCATGTCTCACATTCCAGTAATCAGAAGTTTATTCTCTGATCAGGTTCTGTAACCGGAATTGAACCTTGTTTCAATCTAGATTGTCAAATCTGATTCATCCTATGTTTAGATCATCTTACGTTCAGATCATTATGTCTTATGTTTAGATCGTTATTTTATATATTTTAGTTCATTGTGTAATATATATTCATCATTGTGTTTTATGTTTCAACTCATTATGTTATTTTACTATTGTTCTTATGTAATAGATAAATTTATTACTATTTTATTATTGTGTTTTACAGATTAGAAATACACAGTGTTGTTATTTTACAGTTCAGAACTAATAATTTTTAAAAAAGTACAATAATCAATCGAAAGACACAACACAATGACTAGTAAAAAAACACAATGACGAGTAAAAAGATACAATGACGAGCAAAAATATGACACATTAGAAAACCAAAGAGTAATTTCAAAAAATATATATAGCAACACTGTACTCGTTTTAAATATTAAAAACACTTGTTTTTATGTTCTAAGTTTAAAAAATATGATATCGTATGTAAAAGTTATTAACGTTTAAATAATGTGAGAACTTAGATAAAAAGTCATCACAAGTGACCAAAAATAAAATGCCTCTTCATATTTCTCTCTACCAATTTAATCTCAACCATTAATTAGATTTTAATAACAAATCAAATGGCCTTATATCTTCTTAATCTACTTAGATTAAACAAACTTCTCAAGATAACTTCACTCTTATTACATTGATAGATAAAAATAAAGTATTAATATATACAGAAAATTTTAGTTCCATAGAAAAATGCAAAACTATAAAAGATAAAACTAGATGACAACATAACGATTAGCTAGGTTAAATGAGCGGAGAGAGCGCACATTGTGATTGTGACAATGATGTACTTAAACACGTATTGTGATTGTGAAAATGCAAAAAAAAAAAAAAAAAAAAAAATCCTGATATGAGCTCAACTGATGTATAAATATTATCTGGTTTTCTGGAACTTTAGTTGGTCGTTTAAAATAAAAATGTATTTAAACACGTGTAACATTGATGTACTTAAATACGTAAAGATAAACGAATGAAATAGCACCGACTCGATCTGAAAATTGAAATGTTGATACACAAAACATATTGAGCGCAAAGAAACATGAAAGCATATTACATTTAAAAAATGAAAATTTTGTTTTAAATAAAATCGACTAGAGACTTAGACTGACTCGGTTTTGTTGGAATGTAAACAGACTCGATTTTAAATGAAAACTATAAATATGAAATTTAAAGTGGAAGTGAAATAAATAAGAGTGACGTTCAATTACACCTACTAGCTTAGCCTAATGGCAAAGTTGTATGACCCTCTATCAAAAAGTCTTGGGTTCAAGTCTTAATTGTAACAAAAGAATAAAAAAATGGGGGTTACAAGTTGGCCAGGGGTTTTCTTACCAGTGGTGAGTTTTCTACTGATGAAGATTGGAGATGATTAGGTGGGTGGTGTAATGTCCCCGTCAGTGATCTAAAATTGTCGTAAAAAAAAGTAAGAAAAGTGGAATAAGAGTGGCGTTTCAACTAAAACAAGAAAGGTTTATATTATTAGTCGGTATATATCTTTGTCATGAAATTAAATTATAATTAAGATATACAAATCAATCGGCCGTGATAGTTTTGTAGTTAACTACCCAAATCATATTCAACTCTAAGTAAATTAATGGCTCAAACAACCGTGTGCCGGTTCAATAAGAGAATAATATTTTTTTTTCGAACAGCAATAAGAGAATAATATTATTCAACTATATATGAAAATGTAAAATATTATAGAGTTGGAATAGACAAGGGCGGAACTAGAAAAGTTTTTGAGGGGGTCCATAATTTTTTGAGTAAATTACTATTTACGTCCCTGTGGTTTGCACCAAATTACTATTTAGATCCCAAATTTTCAATTTCAACAAATCTGCCCTTGTGGTTTCCGAATTGTATCCAATCAAGTCCCAAACGCTAACACCGTTAAATTTTTCTGTTAAGTTTTGATAAAAGGACTAAAATACCCTTAAACTTTATCTCTCCTTTAATTTCTCAAAAAAATAAAACTAAATAAACCTAATTCCTTCCACCGCCGACCACCATTTCTCCGGTGAAACCACATCCACCGCCGATCACCATTTCTCCGGCGAAACCCCTCCCCTTCATCTTCTTCATACTCACCACATCATCGCCCAATTCACAGACCATCCGAACAACCACCTCCTCGGAACTCCTACGGAGCAACCCCATCATCGCCCAATTCACAAACCATCCGAACAACCACCTCCTCGGAACTCCGACGGAGCACCGGTTCACAGCGTTCATACAGGAACACGGCAAGCAGTACTCCACAAGGGAGGAGTATTTGCACCGCCTCGGTGTGTTCTCCAAGAACCTACTTAGGGCTGCCGAGCACCCGTTGTTGGATCCCACGGCGGTTCACGGCGTTACTCCGTTTTTCGATCTGGAGGAGGAGGAGTTTGAGAGTATGTATTTGGGAGTAAAAGGCGGTGGGCAGAAGCTGCAAAACGGTGGCGTTGCGCCGACGATGGATGTTACGGATTTGCCGGAGGATTTCGATTGGAGAGATAAAGGGGCTGTTACTGGTTTTATTTTTTTGAGAAATTAAAGGGGAGATAAAGGTTAGGGGTATTTTAGTCCTTTCACCAAAACTTAACAGAAAAATTTAACGGTGTTAGCGTCTGGGACTTGATTGGATACAATTCGGAAACCACAGGGACATATTTGTTGAAATTGAAAATTTGGGACCTAAATAGTAATTTGGTGCAAACCACAGGGACGTAAACAGTAATTTACTCTAATTTTTTTTACGGAGTCACTAGTTTTAGAGTTTCAGTTTCATATAAACGTACATAAAGAAATTTGGTCTATTACTTACTAGATAGTTTTTAATGCAGGCGCGCGTTGCAACACGACATTGTGAGTAAAGAAAAAAGTAACTGATTAAAAAAAACTTTACATGATTTGATAAAAAAAATCTATACCGTAACATTGACAACGATATAATAGTAAAAATAATAGTAAATGGCTAGAAATGAAGATAAGAGAAAAAATAACGCGTGAAGAAAAATAATATGACAAAATGTTTGTCTATTAAAAAAAGTCTATAGTTTTATATATTTTAATATTTCATTATAAAAGGGGTCTAGATTTAATGTATTTAATATAATAAAAGTAAATAAAAAAGAGGTGGAAAATGAAGTATTATCATTTACTCTCCTCATTAATAGCATTAAAATTAATAAAGAAAGCTAGGGAAAAAAAATGTTGAGGACAAAATTTGAACTTGCACCAATTCAAAATCAAACAAGGGTTCTTACCACTAGGCTAGTTAATTGCTTTATTTCATTTTCACAAACTAAGTATTTATTAACTCCTCTTCACAAACTTTTTTTTTATAAAAAACGTTCACATAATTTTTCACTTTACGTACGAGGTTGAGGGGGTCCACGGGGACCCCCTGGGTCTAATAAGGGTCCGCCCCTGGGAATAGATGCTCTTTTATTTTTTAACGTGGAGGTTAAGAGTTCAAATCTCACTTGACATAAAAAAAAACATACATATTATATAGGTGGGTTAGAGGTTTTACCACAGTAGGCCTTTGGGCGATGAGTTTCCTCTAGAATGAACGTGCAACACAGAGGGTCCTGGTTATTCGTATGGACTGTGATCGTAGTGTGTCGTGGGTAACACCGTTTGCTATGATAAAATCCACTGGTAATCGGATGTTTGTAGTTCAAAAAACATATATATGAAAGTTTACTATAAATGACCCCTCTAAATATAATTTATATGATTAAACAAGAAAAATCATATGATTGGATTGGTAATCACATCATTTTTTAGTTGGGGTAATTCAAGTCCTCATCGGTTTAAACAAAACAAAAACAAAGAAAACATATTTGGTAATTCTCAATGTCCCTTTACTATAACTAAGAAAAATGTGTCAAAACCTTGATTATAAGATATAGTCAAGTCAGATGAACGATTTGTGTGTACCCCTTTGCTACTGAACGCTTCTTATAATTGTGAAGAAGCCAAGCATTCTAAAGAGATATTCAAGTCCTAATCGAATAAATCAAGAACACGATATTGATGAATAATTCTCATACAATTTTATTATACTCTGAAAACTTTCTCAAAAACTGAGTACAATTTGCTCTCACATAATTGTTTAACCCTAACTCGGTTTATGGAAGAACCAACATGTTCTCTAAGACAACATAAAACAAAAAGAAAAAAAAATAATCTATTTGTATAAGTTACTAACTAAACTTAAACCAACTTGTCAGTTTAGTCCCACCAATCCTCATAAGATTGGGGACAAGTTATGTAATTCCGTCAATAGTAATTGCATCGCAAATATTAAAAAAAAAATTGTTTGCATATAGCGAATGTGCCATAGATAAAATAAATAAAGAAAAACTATTAAAGTATTTTTATTTTAATTCTAATTAATCTTAATTCCGACGAAACTTTTTCCGCAATAGCATTGTGTCCTGATTGTCACATTTGCGCCAGATGTCTCACAATTTTCATTCGACAAGGTTACGACATTTTTTGGGGAATTTTTTTTAAACAGCTAGAAATTTTTATTTCACCATTTTTTTTCCTGACATATTTTTTTGGAATTTAGCCGGAAACTATGTTTGTTACCTTAAGAAATGTTTTTTTTTCTAGTGATTAATTATTGGTCATGCTCCTCGTCTCCACATGTAAGGTTTTCAATGATCACGTCTACAATTCTTGTGTTATTCGGTTGCCATCCCAAATGAATCAATTTGCTCTGATACTAACTAAACAAATTGAACTCTTTTTCCGGACACGAATTTTATAAAATCACCAAATCAAGCATACATCTAGGTTGGTAAAATTGCCACCCATAACAAATGTCACCAATTCTACAAAACACCTCTTTTCTATTTCCGGCCCATATCACATTTTGATCTCCCATTTGCTCCACTCCACATTACACTTTTGGCTCGTCCTTGAATCCACCTAAACGCCATCACTTTTATATCCGCCACTAACTTTGTCACATTGATTGATTAAATTGTTATTTCTACCATATGCACCAACAAGTTATCGTACTGCCACGAAGTTATCTTTCTTGACTCATGTGCGACACTTAGACTTGATCTAAGTTCAACCACTGACCCAAACTAGTAACGATTCAAAGCGATTATAGTGGAAGTTGCAAGCTTTCTTTACAAAGATAACTTCGTATTATTATGAAGAGAAGATTACAAGAGTGTTTACAAGTATGTGTATACGATTTGTAAAAGTGTTTGGGTGGTAAAAATATGTCATCCATCACCTATTTTACTACTTGGATAGATTCTAAATTCTTCTAGATAATTCTATTCATATTATCTTAATTCTAGATAATTCTTTCATAATATCTTAGATTTTTCTATAAAAATATCTTAGATATTTTCATAGACCTTCTTGAAATTTCCATGGCTTTAAAAACTGTTTTAGAACCTTCCATCGCAACCAATTATGTAGCGCATTCTAGAGATCTTCAATGCCTTGATTATTCAAGTCTTGGATAAAAACTTATAGTTCCTGGTGATTGCGATTCAAATTTAGGCGGGGCGTGACATCCTCCCCCACCTAATTCCACGACGTCCTCATCGTGCTTCTTGTGTCGTCTACAAAATTAACCTTCAACGTATCCAAACGTTGGCAAGTATCGTTGCTTTGATTTTCTTCCAAAGCATCCAATCGTTGGAGACACATGTCGACTGGAGATTAAATTCTGACAATAGTTGTCTCCATATCATCAAAGCGTTTTTCTAAGGTTTTGTCCTTGGACATCTCGCGTTCTTTATATGATCCTTTTCGAGATTCATCTCGACCATGTTTCTCTTCGATAGCTACAATATTGCTTGCTTCGGTCGCCATTCCAAATGAATCGTTGGCTCTGATACCACTTGTCATGGAGTTATCTTTCTTGACTCACGTGTGACACTTAGACTTGACCTAAGTTCAGCCTTTGACCCAAAATAGTAAACATTTAACGTGACTATAGCGGAAGTTGCAAACTTTAGTTACAAAGATAACTTTGTATTACTATGAAGAGAAGAAAAGACTACAAGAGTGTTTTACAAGGATGTGTACACGACTTTTAAGAGTGTTCGGGTGGGTAAAAATATGTCATCCATCACCTCTTTATAATACTTGGATAGATTCTAAGTTCTTCTAGATATTTCTATACATATTATCTTAGAATTCTAGATAATTCTTTCATAATATCTTAGATTTTTCTATGAGAATATCTTCGATATTTCCATGGACCTTCTTGAAATTTTCATGGCTTTAAAGATTGTTTTAGAACCTTTCATCGCATGGCTGGCTCCAAAACCCCCCCCAAAAAAATTGGGCCCCAGGCGAGATAAAAAATAATGGCCCTAGGTGAGTTCATCGCTACCCACTCTGTATAATTAGGTTCCGTAATCTGTTCTTCATCGTTTGTGTTTAAGGAAAGAAAAGTTTTTAAAGTGATCTGTGTGTTTAAGGAAAAAAAGAGTTTTTAAAGTGATCTCTTTGTTTGTTGTTTGGGTTTAAGGGGAAAAAGAGTTTTTAACGTTTACCAAAAAAGTGTGAAAGTATCAATACCAACTATGCTAATAGGTAAACTCGAAGGACATTAAAGGAGGTACGGACGATCTCAAGGGGCGGTTTTGGAGGAGATCTAAAAGTTAAAGTTATAATAATAAGAGTAATTAAGATAGAGTTAGTATTATTATTATATGTTTTATTATTATATGTAACTTGGGAGATAATTAAGTTAGAATTTGAGTTTGAGTTTAATTCCTTTACTAGGTTGGTTATGTAAGCTTATTTAATAAGCACTTCATATTCAAGAAATAGCATCTGTTCTTTATTCTTGTTCAACCAAAAGTCCATTTATTTATATTCTATTTATTTATATTCTTTTTTGGTTGTTCGCTAAGAGAAATAGGATCAGAAGGTCTTTTGTTCGCTTGGTAGTTTAACAAAAAGTCACTCAATTCTGCTCCCTTGTAAAAAAGGGTGGACTGGTTTGGGTTAAAAAGGAGGATAAGATAACAGGCTTCGAACTTCGAACTTGCAACCTATGTTTCAATATTAGGCACATCAACCAGTTGGTCTGAGAATATAATTGTATATATATACAATCACAAACTCAACCTATGAGTTCGTGCCCAAAAAACTATATTTTATACCTCCGTCCTCCAAATCGCCGGCCAGCCTTCGTCCATCCACCATTTCCGGCGAACCCAGCTCTCCTCCGGCCAACCTTCGTCCACTCACCATTCTCGCCGAACCCAGCCCTTCTCTCCGAACCCAGCCCTTCTCTATCATCGCTTTGCTTACTCATTTTGCATATCTAGATGCGAATCAATGATTTAATCGGGAAATTACGAGAGCCGAGGCTGGTGGTGCCATTGATCTCGACTTCAAGGATTTAAACCTGGAATCCATCACCTATTAGCGAATTTTACAGGTTGGGTAAGATATTTGTGCCTGTTGAACTTTGAAATCGAAATTGGGGCTGGGTTCATGAGTTTCAATTTCCAACCTGTAATTAGGGTTTCATTGAACTCGATTTTACGGTTAAAACCTTCAATTGTGCATACGACGGGCAAATTTGACTCGCTCACATCTTGATTTCGGCTTTATGGTAACGTAATTATGTAAATGTACAAGGCTGTTTCAAACTTGCTGCTTTCTTCTTCTTTTTGCAGGTGGAACGGTTTCATTGCAGAAATTTAGCTTTTCAACGGGTTTTTTCGCTTCACAGTTTCATGTGGTAGAAACTTTAAGGGATATGCGAAAGCAATCCCTAAACAGAAGCCTAATTTTGGCATCTTAAGATAGGTCCTTTATTTGATCTTTTATTTTTACAGCTAATTGTTATGGGATGTTTGATCTAGGACTTATGGTTATGAAAAACATATTTGAGCCACCAGTGGTCTTATTTTGAGAAGGATTAGAAAGCAAAATGGAAGAAGACCTTTTCATCCAACAAAATCCTAAGGTTAATTGCATAATCTTTAACAATCTGATTGGTCTGAATGTGTGCTTTTTATGTAGTAATCCATTGTTCTATAGAACATAAAGGAAACAGGTCATGTTGGTTAAATTAAAAAACACCTTTGTATGTATTTTAGTTGAGGCGTAGGAGTGGGTGTAATACATTTGATAAACTTATGTTTTATGTTTAACATTTAATGTTTAGCATTGCGTGTCTTAATATGGTTGGCAGAACTTGAGATAGAGGCTGATGTATGACACAGATATGGCACGCAAAAATGGCAAACACAAATCTCTTTGTAAACAGGGTAAGTTTCCTTCTTATGAGTCTACATGCTTTCATTTGTGTGTGAACAAACTACATTGTCTTGCCTTTTGTTTTAGCTTTCAAATTATTATTTAAGTTTTGATCATTTATCTTATGTTTAAGGTCATATTTGGCATCAATTTCATAGATCTATCATGATGATGAATGTTTACTTGTATTGGTTCTGATTTTCAAAAACTCCACTGCCTCAAGCCCTCGACTACTGTATCGTTCTTACGTTTAGTTAATACGATTTTTGCGTTTCAGAAAAATAAGAATTGCCTAATTTTGTGAGAAGGACTATTGCTTTCTATTTGGTTGTTGTTTCTTTGTGTAAGTTAATTTTCTGTTGTATGTTTGTTTTTGCAGCCTCAATCATAAAATGGTATGCTTATATGAAATCAAAGAGGCCACTAATATGTACTCGAAGTTTGCTTTTTTACTTAGAAACTATAATGTACTACTTACATCTCATCTTACTATTGTAACAGGCAGGTACTACATAAACTCCATCATTGTAGTTGACATGAGAACACTATATGTTGTCTTCTTCAGAGGACACTTGATTAGGCCGCTGGTCTGAGATGATAATGAGGCCAGTCGATTCTACCTTATTTTATAAAAGAATCCTACATTTATGTTGGTCTGAGATGATAATGAAGATGGGCTATGATCAGGCTAAATTGTGTTGGGTTCACCTTAAATATTAAGAATGAAGACAATAATCTTTTAATTTCATTCATCTAACTCATAAATTAAGGTTATGTTTTTTCTATTGTTCAATGATTTCAATGTAGCCCTATATGACAATTACCTAATTTTTAGCTATTGTTTTTTCTTCACAGGTTTTTAAATTTCAGTTAATAACTCCCATTTGATGGTTTGATTAATTGGTACGTTTTTTAGTTCATAGTATTAGATAGCAAAAGAAAGAATAAATTTGATTAAAACAATCATTGTTCATTGTGATGATTTATACTTCTTAAAGACAGGTTTAGATATAATGGAGTGTGGCCCTTGCAGCATCAGCAGCCATAATTTCTGAGCTGGAAAAGAAGAACCAAAAGAAGAAATAAGAACATCAAAGGCTGGATGACGAGTGTTCTGCTGTAGCTGAGGCAGTTGCTATGCATGTGCTAATTTGTGAGAAATCAAATAAATTATGTGTTCCAGCCATGATGCAGAGGTAAGAATAATCGTACCAGGTGCCCTTCAGTTTAATTCTTCGATTGTTTGCTACTATATATATTCCTAGATAAAGCTAATCATTATATTATTGTTGGTTAGTTAGGTTTATTATACGTTTACAGGTAAGTAAGTGAGTCCAAAAACACGAACATGGGCATAGTCTCAAAAGACATTAGACATGAAAAAGTGAGCAACTTTGAGCTAGCCAATAGTCTTTATTGATTAGTCATGTGGCACTGGTGGGACATTATTCCAATGACCAAGTAGATTGGTCAAAATAGTCGTATAGAAATGTGACTGGTAATTTTATAAAGAAACAAAAAAACTTATCTTAAGTAAAAATTACATCAGTTATCCTTGAACAATCCTTAAATGATAACCCACTTTAATGGTGAGGATAAGTCTCTTTCTATATGTTGGTGTGTGAAGAGGATCCAATATTTGACATATGTTAGGCCATTGGATGTGTTTCTAATCTATCTATGTTAAGTTAGAATTTGTTTGAATCTGTGTTCCCAAAATCCCTTCTGAATTTATAATTACATAGACTTGCAAACTTAATTAATTTTCCATGAGTCCTTATATTATTTTCCGATACATAAATAGTACCATTTCACGCTTTTTCAATTAACCGTCGTAGGTTTGTGTAAGGTGTGGTAATCTGTTTCTGGTTTTGTTTTCTTAAATTCACTGCATTTATCTTTGGTGTAGGTTGATGAAAAGGGCCTTTGGCTACGAATCTGGTACTAGCTTTGGTAGATGTATTAAAAGTGTATCATTTAAGGTGAAGAGATGTTCACTTAGAGTTTTGTATGTCAAACCTTCTAAGTTTCAATGCCTAATTGATTTGGTTCGTTATTCTGTGGTTAATATGCACTTATAATCTACTAATTAGGTCATTTAAAACTGTTGAACATGCTGTTAAATTGTTCATAAATTGTTCTTTGGGACATGAAATCAGTTTTTCTTTCTTGATCTCAGCTTTAAATGTATCTTATGTTTGGCATGACGCAGTTTATTAAAAATGTTAGGCCATTATTCGAACGTCTAAAATTATCTTTATGCGGACTAAACAAAGGAAACTTATGTTCTAAATCATCTAAAGCAACTGATTTTTAGCAGTGGTCATCAATGTACCCAAAAGAGGTGAATAAAAAACTTATCATAAAAGGAAAGTTCTTTCATTCTTTGTGCGACAGTGGGAATCATAAAAACTTATCACTTGTCTTTTGCCTTATGCATTTTTTGTGATTTTTTTTTATTTGAGCATTTTAATGTTTGATGGTAATATTGTATAAGTATCTGATGAACATTTTACATCCTATTCCAGATAATCATGTCTGCAGTTAGAGAATGGGCTGCTTCACAGAGTAGTAAACTTTCAGGGGTATCTTCCTGTACACTTTTTCTAACATCATCTTTTTATATTAATATACATACTATACATATATAGGCACACCCTCTCTCTCTCTCTCTCACAAACACACACATATATATATGTATGTATAGAGAGAGGGGGAGAGGACCACTAATTTAACTTACAAATGTTTCTGTTATATACCCTGTGTTTGAAATATTAACACTCCTCTCATTTATCCCAGGTGGTTCAGGAGATATACTTTTTTTTATTAACATCCGAGATCGAATCTTGGTTCCATCAGACGCTTGGCCGGTTTTTTACATGTCTTCGTGGCTTCTTAATCTTTTGTTTGCGAAACACGTGGTTAAGGTAATACACGTGTTGTTCCTTTCGTTCTTTTTACTCAGTTTCTCATCCACGTCCTAGGTTTTTTCACATCCACAGTTTGCCCTTTTTTTCTTTCGAGTTACAGGTGCGATTTCTTCTCTACTCAATCGAACATCTATGCTGCTTCTTTCTTTAGTTCATCGGTCAGATTTCCTTTGATTTTTGCTTTCTTGATGCGAATGATTACTATTTGTTTCTTTAATCTCATTCTGTCTGTTTTTAATTTGGGTTGTAAGATGAAACAAATTATCGGTGAAATAGGGCTTCAGATATTTGCATCCTTTAATCATTCGATTGATTGATATATAGGTACTAGCGTTTGGTAATTTCACTCTTCTTCTTCAGTGTCGTCGTTTACAATTAGCAGGATTTTGCTTTCAGGTACTTGCCCTAATTTCTTTATGTGTTTTAATATTTCGGTAAGATGTTAATCCCTGATTATGTTAACAAATTTACTAAAAGAAAACATTTTCGCTGAAAGATTTTGGTAATAGGATTTTCTCATGAAATTACGGAAGTTTAGTTTTATTAAATCCATTCATATGTTCATCTTTAGTAGATGATTCAGTTTTATTAGACTGGATAGACAGTTTTCTGTAATGGGTCAGTTTTGTTATGTTCCATTAGTCAAATTTTTTAGATGTAGAACAAGATAAGGAATGTTAAATGGCTAAATTTTGGGAACACAGTAGCATTAATGGAAACCTTGAAACTTTTGGGTACTGCTGTTAACATGAATATACCCTCTCTATGTAGTCATTTAAATAAGAACAATATAAGTAAGCCTGCTCATGCCGTTGCATCCATTTTTAAATAAAATATTTCTCAAGGTTTGAATTGAGATTCAAATCAGAATCATGTAGACCTTCCTTCAGTCTAATCTATCAACTTTATTAAAGGTCAAACATTAGCAGGAAGTTGTTGTAGGACACGATACCGGGAAAATAAAGACGAATTTGCAAACACACGTCAACAAACTAATTTTATTAAATTGTGAACAATATTATTACACTACAGAAAGGGGTAGAAGCAGAGAACATAAAATAAAGACGAGAACAGAAGTAAACGACAAAGCCAAAGCTCGTGTTGAACACGATTTCCTTAAAACAGATTTTCGGTCTGTTTCCCAGGACACGATGGCCAAAGCAACGTATTGCCGGAGTTGAAGACTTGCCTGAGATTGCAGAGAGAACCCGAGATTTGAGAGCAGAGGAGAAAGGTTTTCGAAAACTGTCTTCGAGGTGTTGTTTCTGGTTTGCCACGCACGATTTATATAGCCACGGGATAGATTGTTCTCCAAGACAATCAATCAGTATTAAAACGCAAAATAAGTTTCCAGAATAACAGATTGCGAATTAATTATGAAAATCGTTGGATGGAGTGTTCTCCAAGACCGAATCAATTCCAAAAATAGCTGACGGATTTAGCAAAAACTGGTCTGCGCGAACCTGACCATTTTCGAGTCGCATTCGTGTCTGCAGGATGCGCGAGCGCGCCCAAGTTTTTTTATCCGAAATCTCAACTTATTTGCACCCCCCCCCCCCCGCGCGTAGATGTTGGAGTATAAAGTGTCAATACAAGTTGATATCCATCCAAGTTCCTTGACTTATAAACCACATTCCACTTTGGACATCTTCCAATGTGGGATAAGTTATTTTAGCTCAAACTATATGGTTAATGGACCAACTTTGAGCATCGATATCTCATTCACCTCTTAATTACTTTGGACGTTTAATATCTCGTTGGAAAGCCCTTGTCGTAAGCTATTCAACCATACCAAATAATCCATCTAATTATTATATTTACATATAAATAATTAGGTCCAAAGTTAGGAAAAAACCTTATTTTCCAAAAAATTTCCAACAGTTGTATCTTTAATGTTTTTTGGGTTTCATGAAGAAAAGTTTACCAACAATTTAATTATATTCTTATTCAAAATTACCATTACATAATCAATATGTAACACGCAACCACAACATAAGTTCTTGAAAAGAGATTCATATAACCTTAATGGTCCTAATACTTCTAATCTGTTTTCAGTTTCACAAATTCAGAATAGAATAATTAAGAAAGCCAATAATATATGATGAACAAGGAAGAACATCCATAGTTTAACAAAATCACCGATAAAACAACTCAAGTGCTATAACAGTAACATTTTTAAATTGAACCTGTAAAAGCTACTAATGTTTAAGAGAAGCTTGAGCTTGCTGGTGCATCACCTCCAAAGCCACCACCTCCACGACCAAAGCTGGGCCATCCACCAGCACCCTGCAGTGACAATTTCAACAAATAATCACATTAAAATATCATTAACTAGAGCAACTGGTATTATAGTTAATCTGAAGAAAGCAAAACAAACCACCAAAAAAGCATAAATCCACAGATTGCATAAATACTAGAAGTGGTAGTAGTCATATTAGGTTGCTACGTTTCAGGTTAGCAGGTTGGATAGATGAATCCACACACTTCTGTCAGTCACATTCAACGGTAGAGCGAGGAGCGAGGAGCAGGAATAGATGGCCAGAAGATCACTTACACGCTGATCAAGCATCGGTTGGGTGATCTATTTTACCGATTAGTGTAAGTTAAATTTCAGTTCAATAATCAATTGCACTGTGTCGTGTGAGCCCTCAATTCATCAATTAGTTAATTAATCCGGCAACTGAATTATAACAGGTCTCAGAAGTTTGAGGATCCAGCTGAAGGGGAAGATGTTCTTGTCGGGAAATTTAAGAAACTATATGAAGATCTTACTGCTGGTTTCCGCAACCTTGAGGATGAGACTCGGTAAACAAAGAACAAATGATAATCAAGTTATTTGATGATGAAACCGAGTGGCGATTTTCATCTCTCAAGTGTCAAGAGTCGGTTTCATGGAAGGTGTGTTGTTTGTTGGTGCATAAAGAAGGGAAGCATATGAGATATTTGTTAGTTTGATTTATTTATTTTTCAAAGGATGTTTAATGTCATTTTGTGTTGTGTAGCTATGATTACTTCTGCATCCTTTGGGCATTTTGTGTCTTAAGAGTTGAAATAAGCAGAGAACAGCATGCAGGTTACTAGCTGATGTTGATAGTACTGTTGCCTTATTTTGTTATTTGTTAGTACGAATAAGTTATAAATGGAATAAAGAAGGGTTTGTGCACCAAAAGGTGTTTGAAGGAGTCTTTTTAGCTACAATATGTAACATGTATGGCCAACTTGTAACTGCGGTTGGCAAACCGTGCGGGTTGAGCAACCCTCAATTCAGGCTGGGAGCAAAATAGTAACACTTTGGTTGGTCAAAACAAGTTCCAGTCAAAATGGACTCGGGTTGAAATGAGTTGTTTTAAGGAAAAGCATTAAAATAGGTTCATTTGTTTGCGGTGATTGTGCTCGAGGCCCCGACGGGTGGTCTTGTATTTGTGGCGTCCGATAGCAATGGTGGCGGGGTGTTGTCAATCCGTTCAGACTTGACTTTTAAGTTGGCAAGTTTTATAAGACTTGTGCCTTTTAACTCGCATTATATTCAACGACTCTGTTTATAATTTATTATAATTTATTTATCCAATTGAACCCATATATAAATATTGTTTTACCCAAATCAACCCCGGCTTTCTAATGGATTAGATCATGATCCAATGATATTTGTTCCATTTTATTTAAGTTCAATAATATGAATTATTATTTTTATTTTTGCCGTCGTTTTTAATCCTCATACGCCTTTTTCAACAAAACTTTCACCACACATCATAATAGTGAGAATTCAGTAATTTTTTTGTAAGTCAGCCCATGTTTGACTAAAGTGTGGTAACTTTTTTTGAACAGGCCATGACTGCCAAAAAGAGAGATGAAAAACCTGAAGCATGGATATTGTTACAATGATACTATAAAAAACATGTTATAAAAATTAGTCAGCTGGAGCTCCCCCCCCCCCCCCTTATCGCCTCCAAATTCACCTGCAGCCCCTCTCGGACCACCACGATAACCATCACGGTCATCGAATCTCGGCCTATCCCCTTCAAGTCTAGGAGGGCCACTAAAAATTCAATCTCAAAACATACAATTAGTACAACAGAATCCAATCCAATCCAAAGAACAAATAAATGACGAAAATCAGATAAAAATTAGAGATCAATTTCCGGTAATAAATCATTACCTCTAGAAATTTACTACAGTTACTATTAGATAATGTAAGCCATATTAGTACAGTTAGTATATAGACCAGTTGTCCTAATCTCAGCAAGAACCATTGTGTATACTTCATCAGTTCCTATTGTGAACGTAGTTATTATAATGGTCCTTTATTTATACAAAAGGGCATTTAACATATGATATCTTGATGTATTAATCCAGAGTTTGAGCCTGTTGTAAATTATGATGTAGAATTTGATTATTAGAAAGAGAAGAAACAATACATAAAAAATAAAAGTATTTCTTTAATTTATGATTCATTTACTTATATTTTTATATTGATATACTATTTTGAAGTTGTATGACTGCACTGGATGTTATCTTCATGCTGTATGAAATGTATGGTTCTGTAAAAGTGGTTGCAGCTACTTTTAAATTTATACTAAAAAAAAACAGATGAAAAACACAGATGGTTTCTATGATGAGTGGGCTGGGATTTTGGAGGCTACTGCTGTACTTGCATCCTACTCAGACCAGCATGGATGGGTTTGGAATTATCAGGTCCCAAGTTGGTACTTGTATGATATGGGGTATGGTTTGCACATAATTTTTTTTCTGGTTTTGAGCCTGCTGCTATGCTTGATTATTTTCTGTGTGTGGAACTGTGCCTTAGCTATTCCTGTTGGACATTGTTGGGTCCCTAGCCTTGCAAACTATCTGATGGTTTATTTCACTGTGCTGACTTTTTTTGTCAACATATAACTTTTAGGTCAATTTTATACTTTGGGTTGTTATCTGCAATGTTATAGCAAATTATGCTATGCACAACCTATTTGTATTAATTTGTGAACCAAATGCTACTTGCCTATTTTTTGGTCTTAATTTCATTTATATGAAAATTACTGGTATAAAAGATACGGCTTATTAGATAACCCCTCCATTGAGTTACAAGTCAAAGTCCAAGTTTTTTCTTTCATAAATTGTGTTCACTCTTTTTTTATTTAACCTTTGGCTGTTGTAAAATCTTTAGATTAAGCAGCTCATTTTTTTTATCAGATCTGTTTTAAATGTGTATTTATATCCACATGTATACAGGTTTATGCCTACCACAACCATAGACGACAAGACCGCAAGTGCAACCGCGATACTTTACGATGAGGCCGTACAATCAATTGTAGGCCAATCATGTTTTGATTTACTTGCAGCCTCTTCATCCGCTGATCCAATGATATTACCCGAGGCTCTACTCGCGACCAGGGAGAACGCAAAAGCAGGTATCACGACTTTCATCATCGAAAGAGCCGAACCCATCGTCTCTGCCTCTACTTCAGTAACCCCTCAGACACCCCAGGCAGTAGCTGAGTCAAACCGTTCTATTACTGGTGTTGCCAGACTTCTTTTTCAAGGTACAAATAACCAAAAACCTAAGGCTTACCTTTTATTTTTTTGCCCTTCCCTAAACGGTTTTGCTTTTTTAAATGCTTACTTACCAGATTTAGGAGTTTTCATCTCCAGTATCACCTCATAAACATTTTAATTAACTTCAAACTTATGTTTTCAAACCATTCAGAACCAAATATACCATCACACTAATGGAGACGCACAACTTTTCCAAATATCGCCTGAACAACACCTAATATAAGGATACATGTCTTTAAATTTCTACAGCCGCCTGTCTCTGTATTTGGATATTTTGTTACATCACTAACACCAATCTATTATTCACGTGTCACAGCATCGTCTTCAGTAGAAAGAGCAAAGAAACGGCGTCATGAATTATCACTTCATGTTTTGTTTGTAAGCTTAACCTCTTAACTTCATGTTTCATGACTCTATGTATAATATAAAGTAAGCATCATTATGGAATACAAAGAAGGTCACCCTTCTTTAGCTGGTTTTTATTAACTTTTATATTAACATCTTTTAGCAGGTGAACCTGTTAATCCATTTCGTTTACATTTCCCCGGTGTTGGTACTAGAATTCAGGAGACGATAAGCAGCTCGCATCAGCTCGTAGGCACTTCATGGTAAGGATCCTGAATAATATTTACTTACTAACGGTTGCTTCTCTATTGTTTGTTACTCGCAGGTTGACTTGGTCATTCATCACGTGTCCTAAAGACTCGGTCTATCAACAGAATCATGGGTCGGTTGGGATTCAAACGGCTAGTTGGCGAACGTGGACTTAGTTGCTATTTCTTAGGAAAGTTTGTTGCTATGTATTTCGTATTTAAACAGAGCTCTAGGCTTACACACACACACAATCTTTTACGATCACAACTCTCTGCAACACTTAGATTTCGAGCTCATTTACTTTGTACCAAAAACGTTCATTATATAAAAGTTTTAGGAGGCAGGTAGTTTGAACCGGCCCCCGAGGTTTTTTGCTAGGCTCCTTGAGGATACTCAAGGATTCCTGGATTTTTCCCTCGTTACATCCTCGTGTCTATTCTAGCAATTACATTTTCATCTTTATTTACATCAAACACGCTACCTCACATACAAAGTTTGATCAACTAATTGCTTAGGCAGTTTTTGACCAAAACAATTTGGCGCCCACCGTGGGGCAAACGGTGTTTGAATTCAGCTAAAAGCCTTGATCTTCTTCCCATAACCAATTCTTGAAAATGTCGACTCAACCAAAGATTACTTCGAAATCTGTTTCGTCCACTAAACCGACTGTGAGCACCGGTCTTCCCCCAATGACGAAGAAAGCAACTGATACTGATGCTAAAAGAACGGAATACCCTACTTTTACTGGTTCTCAAGGTACGTCCACTAACTCTGCTATTTCTAATGATGATCTCTATGTTTTGATCAGGCAGATGAAGGCCCGTGCGGATGAACAAAGCAAAACCAACGAGATAATGATGAAGGAGATCATGGAATTGAAGAAATCTAAGAAACCAGTGGAGGAGATTAGCCCGTTGATGCCAAAATCATTCGGGTTCGACTCTCCGGAAATATCGGAGCAGCCAAAACAGAAAATAAACCCCTTCACTGCTCAAAAATCAGGTGTTGCAACAACTACTACTGCGAGATTTTCGGGCCCTCAGCAACAGAAGAGTCCCGGAGTGACAGATCTGGGATACTCTGGGTTCTACTCCGAGCAGCCCCTAGAATCTTATTACGGTGGATATGGAAGTCAGCAGCCGCCGAGATGCTCGAGTCAGCAACCATCCGGGTCGCTAAGTCACCGGGTGCCAACGGTATCAATGCAACAACCTGTATCTCAGCCACAGCGGTTTGCTGCAACGAACCCTCATGAGCCTTGGAGTCAGCAATCAGCAATGCCTACTCCTCAAATGCTTCAGGGATCATCATCTCAGCCATTCCAACAATATCGGAGCCGCTTCCGAGCTGCTCAAGATCCTCAAGGGTCCTTGTTTTCTTATCCTACTGTCTCTGCAGGTGCAATCCCAGGTTCATCTCAAGAAATGCATGAAGGAGACTTCATCCCCATGCAAGTGGAGACTACAACTGAGCCAACCGTCGTTAGAGATACTGGATATGGACCTCAAATCCCTCTACAAACTTCCAGGGCTGGTAACAACTTTGATAATTATTATACTAACCCTAACCAAGGAATTGTGCAGGATGCAGGTATTGACCCCGTCATCGCCAGGGAACTTCAGAGGTTGAAAGACATGATCTCAAGTGTTCCTGGTGTTATTCGTCCAATTCCTGAAGTGCCAGCGGGCAGCCACAGAATTTCCAGATTTGCATGGCCCATCTGTGACGTAGAGATACCGAAAAGATTTCAGACCCCCAACATGAAACTCTACGATGGAACCACAGATCCTGAGGAGCACGTGGCACAATACAGGGAGCGAATGGAGATCAACCCCATTCCTGCAAACATCAAAGAAGCTTGCTTATGCAAGGGATTTGGTTCAACACTGACAGGACCAGCCTTGAAATGGCTACTCAGTATCCCTCCTAACACTATTACTTCTTTTCCCCACTTGGTTAACTTGTTTAATAACCAGTTTTCTTGCAGCAGGAGCTTTGAGAAGCTCACTGGTGATTTGTACAGGATAGTTCAGAAGCCCAGTGAATCCCTAAGGGATTATGTGGCCAGATTCGGTCGAGAAGCTCTAGATATCCCTAACCTGGATATGGCTGCAGCTGTGGAAGCTTTCAAAATGGGGATTAGAGGGGATTCCCGCTTTTATGATGATTTGGTTATGACTCCTTGCAGGAACCTTGATGAAGTCAGGACAAGAGCACTAAGATTCATCAGATTGGAAGATGACAAGAAGGTCCAAAAGAGAGGTGATGAATCATTAGGCAGGAAAACAGATTCTCCCGCAAAGCAACAACGAACAAAACCCTATTACAGAAATGATAATTCTAGGGTCAATGCAATTGAAGATGAAGACGACGAAGAAGATTTCCCAAAGGTATCTGATTACTGTTTTTCTGTTGACACAAGTGGTGTGTTGTGTGCCTTGCAGGATCTAGGTGACAGAGCCAGGTGGCCAAGAAAATCGGATAAGCAAGGATCATGGAAAGACAAGTCTAAATGGTGTGCTTACCACGAAGATTTCGGGCACTTAACGGATGACTGCATAGCACTTCGGAAGGAAATCAGTTACCTGCTCAGCAAAGGGCACCTCAAAGAGTTGTTTGGCAGAAAGAGAAGCAAAACTCAAGAAGCTGCCGAGCTGCCCAAAAGAGCTCAATCACCACCAGCAGACGCAAAAGTAATCAACTTCATCTCAGGAGGATCTGACATATGTGGAGCTTCCTTCTCATCAGCAAAAAGACATGCAAAGGAGGCTAAAATGGATCAAGGCAGTCGGCCAAAGAAGAATGCGATTTTGACTGAAGACAAAGTCATTTCTTTTGACGAAACTGATAAGCTGGAAATCCAAGATCCTCATCACGACAGTCTGGTAATTACGTTATGTATTGCTAACCATTATGTTCGCAGGATCCTGATAGACAATGGCAGTTCAGTCAACATTATTCAATTGGACGTGCTTAAAAAGATGAGCATTCCGGAAGAAAACATAATTCCAAGATCCTCGGTATTAGTAGGATTCAGCGGAGAAACCAAGCATACCGTTGGAGACATCAAGCTTCCTGTTTACGTAGAAGGAGTCAACTCCATGCAGAAATTCTGCGTTATTGATTCCCTGCCTTGTTGCAATGTAATCTTGGGAAGGCCATGGATCCATGACATGAAAGCAGTTCCATCTACCTATCATCAATGTGTGAAGCTTCCCACACCTTGGGGAGTTGTAAGAATATCAAGTGATCAACAAGAAGCTAAAGACTGCTACACTTCTGCAATGAAAAACACCATCAAATCCAAGCCAGCATAGCAATTAAAGAAGCCAGCACGAAGAATTCAGATGACAAAGGAGTTGGAAATCAAAGAAGTTCAACTTAATCCTGAAGATCCTGAAATCAAAGTGCTGGTAGGAACCAATATTCCTGAGGATATTGAGGAGCAGCTCGTGAGCCTCTTGAAG
The DNA here is from genome assembly GCA_039602395.1 of Deinandra increscens subsp. villosa. Classification (NCBI taxonomy): domain Eukaryota; kingdom Viridiplantae; phylum Streptophyta; class Magnoliopsida; order Asterales; family Asteraceae; genus Deinandra; species Deinandra increscens. The sequence goes on from JBCNJP010000016.1 coordinate 3,726,036, forward strand.
TCCAGAGTCACAACGTTTGCATGGAAACATGAAGACATGACAGGTATATCTAAAGATATTATTACTCATAAACTTGGTATAGATGATTCTTTCAGGCCAATACATCAGAAAAGAAGGAAGTTCGCTCCTGAGAGAAACATCATAATCCAAGAAGAAGTTGACAGGCTGCTCAAGTCAAAAATGATTAGAGAAGTTAAATATCCTCGATGGCTGGCTAATGTGGTGGTAGTCCAGAAGAAGAATGGTAAGTGGAGGGTATGTGTAGACTACACAGACCTAAACAAGGCCTGTCCAAAAGACCCATTCCCTCTACCACATATTGATTCTATGGTGGACGCGACTGCCGGGCATGAGATGTTGACTTTTATGGATGCATCTTCGGGCTTTCAACAAATTCAAATGGAACCATCAGATCAGGAAGACACGGCCTTCATGACTCCCACAGGTATTTATTGTTATATTGCAATGCCTTTTGGTTTACGAAATGCAGGTGCTACATACCAAAGGCTGGTCAACATGATGTTTAAAGACAAACTGGGGGACACCATGGAAGTATACATAGATGATATGGTGGTGAAATCGAAGAAAGCAGAAGATCATCCCAAAGATCTTGAAGCCGCATTTGATATCCTGGACCAGTTCAACATGAAATTGAATCCTTCCAAGTGCCATTTCGGAGTAAGAGCCGGCAAATTCTTGGGCTTCATGGTTACTGAAAGAGGAATAGAAGCCAGCCCTGAGCAGATACAAGCTATTATAAACTTGAAGTCTCCAACAAATGTTAAAGAAGTTCAAAGATTGACTGGAAGAGTAGCAGCACTTAACAGATTCATATCAAGATCTTCCGAAAAGAGCAAAGAATTCTATGACATATTGAAGAAAAACAAAAAGTTCGAATGGGGTGAGAAGCATGAAGCAGCTCTGAGCTCCTTGAAAGAATATTTGTCATCCGCTCCGCTTCTGATGCAACCAGTTAAAGGCGAGCCACTGTCTCTCTATCTAGCAGTTTCAGGCAGCTCAGTAAGTGCTGTGCTTGTGAAGGATCATGAGGGGCAGCAGCATCCAGTATACTATGTAAGCAAAACATTGCTAGATGCTGAAACCAGGTATTCTTATTTAGAAAAATTGATTTTAGCCCTTGTCATGGCTTCTCAAAAGTTAAGACATTATTTTGAAACTCATGTTATTTATGTGAAAACTAACTATCCTATTAAGTGTGTCTTAAGAAAGCCAGAGATGTCTGGAAGAATGGCGAAATGGGCAGTTAAATTAAGTGCCTATGACATCATATATGAACCAAGAACAGCGATCAAGTCACAAGCCTTAGCAGACTTTGTGGCTGATTTCAGCAGCGACATACTGCCAGAAGTTGAACTAGAAGTCAAGCAGCTCGAAGAAGCTTCAGGCAGCTGGGTCTTGTATACAGATGGAGCATCTAATGTTAGAGGTACAGGATTGGGTGCGCTACTGAAATCGCCACAGGGGGACATTATCCCTCTATCTATCCACTGTGAATTCAAGGCTACTAATAATGAAGCCGAATACGAAGCTTTAATTGCAGGATTACAACTCGCTAAAGATATGGGTATCCAACACATTCAAGTTTTTATTGATTCCTTGTTATTAACTAACCAATTTAATGGATCCTATGCAGTGAAAGGCGAAAGGCTAACCAAATATCTAGACCTTGTAAAACAATTAGCATTATCCTTTGAATATTGCAGCATATCACAGGTACCTAGAGAAGAAAACGCAGAAGCTGATGCTTTGGCAAATTTAGCATCATCTTTAAGGATCCCAGAAGGTGTCAAGATTCCCATAACTCACATCCTGACACCGGCAATTGAAGAACAAGAAGTTAATGATGTTACAACAGATAAAGATCAAGAAATGACAGACTCTCAGGATCCTCAAGAATCCTGGACCTATCCTATCAGGAGATTTATTCAAGAAGGAGAAATCCCCAAAAACGAGAACTCTAGACTCTTCCGAACAAAGGTAATTCCATATTCAATAATAAATGGTATCTTATATAAGAAATCTCTTGCAGGACCATATTTGAGATGCCTCGAGCAGCCTGAAGCACTTGAAGTACTCCAGGATATTCATGAAGGCGATTGTGGCAATCACACTGGGGGCAGATCACTATATTCAAAAGTATTAAGAACAGGATACTACTGGCCCACCATGAAGAAGGATGCTATGGCCTTTGTTCAGAAGTGTGATGCATGTCAGCGGCACGGCAACATCCTCCATCAGCCTGCTGAGCCGCTCCATTCAATATCATCTCCATGGCCGTTCATGAAATGGGGAATGGATATAGTTGGTAAGCTGCCTGTAGCACCTGGAGGAAAAGTCTTCATGCTGGCTATGACAGACTACTTTTCTAAGTGGATTGAAGCCGAAGCTTTTGTTCAAGTTAGAGAAAAGGAAGTAATTTCCTTTATCAAAAGGAATATCTTAACAAGATTTGGAATTCCATCAGAAATAGTGTGCGACAATGGATCTCAATTTATTGGAAAAAGGACAACAAGTTTTTGTGAGGCATGGGGCATCAAGATGGTAACTTCAACTCCCATACATCCACAAGCTAACGGCCAAGCAGAATCGAGCAATAAGATTATCATCAATAACCTCAAGAAGAAGCTAGGAGACAAGAAAGGAAAATGGGCTGAAGAGCTACCTTTCGTATTATGGGCTGACAGAACGACCTCCAAGAATGCTACTGGTCGAACACCATTTTCCTTAGTGTTTGGATCCGAAGCTGTAATTCCCACTGAGATGGTGATGCCAACCGCGAGAACAAGCTGCCGGGATTTTGAAGCAAACAAGCAAGAGCTCCTTGAAGATCTTGAAACAATTGAAGAAATCAGAGACCTCGCAAAATTTAGGATGGCAGCATACCAGCAAAGGATAGCCAAATCTTATAACAGGAATCTCAGAATCAGAAGATTTCAAGTAGGAGATCTGGTACTCAGGAAAGCTTTTCAAAATACAACCAATCCGGCACATGGGAAACTCGCGCCTAAATGGGAAGGACCCTACCTGGTGGATTCAGAAGCTGGAAAAGGAGCATACAGGTTAGCTACTATGGAAGGTGAGCTGCTCCCAAGAGCTTGGAATGCAATTCATTTGAAGTTATATTTTATGTAAGTTCTCTTTGGATCCTTTGAGCATATCAGAGAATCCTTGTCCAAACTTCGAGAACCTCAGGTATGATTTTTACCCTTATTTCATTTTCACATTATTATCTTTGTGGAATGTGTACTGACTTAGGCATCGGAGGGGTGTTAGCAAAACTAACACCCACCCCTCACCGAGCCTTGAAGTGTTTTGTAGGTGCTCCGAGCGTCCTACCATAAGCTAGAGGCTGATCACCTCTTCTAAGTCTAAAGCATTCTGAATGCTGTCAAAAGGTTTAGGAGGTTTTCACCTTCTCGTTCACTAATGGGAATCGCCAGGAGCGCAAGACCCTCGCCAGGAGCGCATGATGGTGGCCTGTGGTTCAAGGTGGTGCGACCAGTCCATCTAAGGGTGGCTGATAATTTCATCACTGTTGGCCATAGAGTGCACTTCAAAATGGATGGCAGACGTGTCATCTCAAAGATTCTAAGGTTTTTGGCATTTTCATGTCAACAAAGGTTTAGACATATTCGTGTCTCTCAAGTTTTGGGCTTGACCCCAGTTGGCTTAGTCCCAAGTATTTTTGAGCTTGTCCTCAGATTAGCAAAGGTTTTTAATGTTTTCACATTAACTAAAGGTTTAGACACATTTGTGTCTCTCAAGTTTTGGGCTTGACCCCAGTTGGCTTAGACCCAAGATTAATAGAACATTTCGTATCTCAGGAGTCAAGGGAAGGCTTGGCCTTTGCTTAACTCATTCCTAAGTATTCAAGATTTATAAGGCATTTCACGCCTCAAAGAATTACTCTCAGTTTTATCGAAATTTCACCGAGTCTATCTTAAGGATTCCTAAGGATCCTCATGGATCCTGACTATCTCAACGGTTGGAGTACTTTCGAACAGGTGACATTGGTAATGTATATATTACATATTTTATCACTAACTAAGTATTGGTTAGCATCATGGTTTGTTAATTTTGACAAGTTTTATAAACTTCTAAGTTTTTAAACTAAGTTATGCTACTGAGCATCCTACGGGATTCTCATTCAAATATTTTCAGAATTTACTACATAACAAGCAACACACCATGATGATCAAAATACTACTAAGTCATATTTATGCAGGAAATTAGAGAAGTTGACCCCAGGCTTCGTCTTGGAACCCAAGATCCCTCCACCTAAGGCCAACTATATTGTCTAAAGGAGCTTGGACTTCGCCTTGAAACTCAAGGTCCCTCCATCCAAGCCCCCAAAAAGTTAAACTACCATTGTTTTTGTTTCACCACTACCATTGTTTACAAAAGCTTCACCACAAATATTGTTTACTGAACCTGAACCTGACCATGAACCAAACAAACTAAAAAAGCGGGCTCAGACCGTTGCATCGTCCTCATCGCCCAGCTTATCACCAGCAGCTTCCGCCTGCTTCACCTCCTTGCCCTTGCCTTTGTCCTTCTCACCAACCTCTTTCCCAGCCACCGGAACCTCCAGCTCAGCCTTCTCAGAAACATCTCCATCAGCTTTGCCCATCTTGGCGTTCAGACCCTCGAGGCTCTCTTTCCACTCGTTGATCGGCCAGCTCTCCGGTTTGAACCCATCAGCCTGAGCAGCTGTGGCCATCTCGATCATGCATTCAAGCACGCTGATGGCCGCCGAGGATTTGGCATTCTGACCGGCAATCTTGAGGGCTTCAGCAGCTGCGATGTCTTTCTCTTTGAGCAGCTTCTCATATTGACGATTGTTGTTGGCAGCCACTTTAGACATCCTCTCAAGACGGAGCAAGGCTTCATCAAGTTTGAGCTCAGAAGCCTCGAGCTTCTGCTCAGCTGCCTCCACCTTACCCTCCAGTTCGATCACCTCATGGCTCAGCTTGTCGATACCCTGCATCAGAACAGAACATATCAGAATCGCTAAGGGAAGTATTCTAACTATAATTTTTTCATACTTCACCACTAATGAACAATACTTACAATGTTCATGACAGCTTGCAGAGAGAGCAGCTGGTTAGCCGCTGCAACTGGAGGCAGATCATCAAACATGTCAACATTAATCACAGAGTCTGGAGCCTTGCGTTTTTTGGCAGAGGACGTCTTGGATCGAGTGCTGGGAGGACGGGATTTGGGAGCTTCTGGAGGCGGTTTGCTGGTGGTTTCCTCAATCTTTTCCTTTTTGGCAATCAGGGACTTGAGGTCTTTGAAGGAGAAATTGGAAGCTGAACCTGGAGCTTCATCACAAATGACAAAGAATTAGTCTTCAACTCGAAACCGAAAGCAAAAGTAAGTTTCTGTACATACCTGCAGACATGGTTCTTGAAGGATTGGGAGATTGTTGAGAAACGGATCGGGCACTTGAGGCGTCTTCTGGCAAACAACTTCTTTCTGTTACGGGGATGCTGTAGAGATTCTTGAGCTTCTTGGCAGATTCCTTGGTCGGCTTGATCAGAGCTTCAAACTTGGGAGCTGCGGAAACAAAAAAGAAACAAGTGCATTAGTAAAAGAAATTGGGAAAGATACAAATTTTGAATATCAGGATAACTCTTCCTACCCTTAACGACCCACTGGGTAGGAAGGTTCTTGCACCCGATAAGGCTACTTCTTTTTACAAAAAAGTATTGACGCCTCCAATCGTGATCGTTGTGAGAGACCCTGGGAATCATCGGAGCTTCTCCAGTTCGAATTTTCAAGACGAATCTACTGTTACCGTGAGTGGCCAACCGGTAAATTTTACAAATCTCAGCAACTCCGATGTTCAGATTATGGGACTGGTTCAAATTTTCAAGAGAGAACAGAATTCGCCACACCATTGGCATAACTTGGGAGTAAGCAAGACCGGTGACGGAAAAGAACTCGTTCACCAGGGTCGGAAACGGAAATGTCATGCCAAGAAGAAAAGGGTAGTTCAGGAAACAAACCCAGTCGTCGGAGATATGGTCGGCTTTCAAAGAAGGGTCAAATGGACGAATTTCAGCTCCAGCGGGGAAACAGGAGGATCGTTTCAACATTGCGATCTTGCGATCGTCAAAATTACAAGTTTCCTCCGCCGTCGCCGGGAGGAGACCTTGGTCAGTAAACTCGTCGGCCACTTGGTCGGAGACCGTGGCCGATGACTGCGCTGGATTTTTCCCCATGCTCAGAGAAAACAAGAAGGGGGGAACAAGAAACTAACCTGGAGGAGACGCAAGGAGCTCTAGGGTTTCGCCGAGAAGAAGATGTGGTGAAGAATGAAAATGGTGAGAAGATTATAAAGGGATAATCTAACGGGAACTTCGCCTGGGAAGTTGAGACTAATTACTCCCCGTCAAATCATAGTTACTTAGCGATAAGCCACGAATTCAAATTTTCGACAGCTGTCTCGCATGCGCCAACTGCCAAAAATTTGGGGGCAATTGTTGGTACTAGAATTCAGGAGACGATAAGCAGCTCGCATCAGCTCGTAGGCACTTCATGGTAAGGATCCTGAATAATATTTACTTACTAACGGTTGCTTCTCTATTGTTTGTTACTCGCAGGTTGACTTGGTCATTCATCACGTGTCCTAAAGACTCGGTCTATCAACAGAATCATGGGTCGGTTGGGATTCAAACGGCTAGTTGGCGAACGTGGACTTAGTTGCTATTTCTTAGGAAAGTTTGTTGCTATGTATTTCGTATTTAAACAGAGCTCTAGGCTTACACACACACACAATCTTTACGATTACAGTTCTCTGCAACACTTAGATTTCGAGCTCATTTACTTTGTACCAAATACTTTCATCATATAAAAGTTTTAGGAGGCAGGTACTTTGAACCGGCCCCCGAGGTTTTTTGCTAGGCTCCTTGAGGATACTCAAGGATTCCTGGATTTTCCCTCGTTACATCCTCGTGTCTATTCTAGCAATTACATTTTCATCTTTATTTACATCAAACACGCTACCTCACATACAAAGTTTGATCAACTAATTGCTTAGGCAGTTTTTGACCAAAACACCCGGCAACGCGCGGATTATCTCTAGTTGTTTATATTTAGCAAACATTCTATAAGAACACTAAAAGTGATGTATATATATATAACAAAAAAAACTTTAAATTCCGGGCCCTCCGAAATCCCGGGCCATAGGCGGTCGCCTACCCCACCTATGCACGGGGCCGGCGCTGTTTCATCGCAACCAATTATGTAGCGTGTTTTAGAGATTTCCAAAGCCTTGATTATTCACGTCTTGAATAAAAACTTCTAGTTCCTGGTGATTGCGATTCAAATTTAGGCGGGGCATGACAGTACGTATTAATACATTTCAACATCCTCTTGGTTTTTGTTTGAGTATCCCCGATTTGGAATATATCATCTGTTGTGTAAGCAAAGATTGGGGGATTGGGGGACTTTTATCCGATCACCGATGATGGCACAAATCATGCTTGTTACTGGAAAATGGATGAGTATATGGTCGTAGATTTCGGGTATTCACCGCAAATTGAACTCTAAAGCGGACCTCCCTTTTGTAATGTCATGCCGTAAGGGTGGGAATTCCATCCAACCATGCTCTCCACATGAAGATACATATTTTATCCAACAATGACCAATTCAAAGTGACTATAACAAATTCAAGAACGAGTGGCCAAAGAAGCTTTATTGCTTCTTGGATTGGAGAGAACTTTACAAGGTAAACTTGAATGAGCTTAGAAGGTCTGTTGTACAAATGAGGCAAGCATCTACTTATACTATTCTCAAGTCTCAAGTCTCATTATCTCAATTCCTAAATTTTATCTTCCGTATATATATCACATTCTCTTAGGTTTTCTTAATCGTCATCAATCTTGTTTATGACATCCAAACGGGATTAGTGACTCAAAATTTGTGTGCATAGTCCTACGACCGACACCAAAACCATCATAGGATGTCGGGTGATGCGAAAGGAAACACATTTGCAACATGTGAAGCTATAAATTACCAGAAACGTAAATCGAGCAATTGATCATCGATAAATATAGAAATTTGTATATACAACAATCTGTGGAAAGGAAATGGGGAACAAATGAAGTAAGAATACAAAGCCATTTTGTTGTGAAGAAAAAACCTCTCAACTTTAGTACAGCCTCAAGCTGTGGCTGTAGTCTTTTCTTCTTCCTCAAGTGGCGGCTGAAGGGTGCAGATGAGGTTGCGATCCCCATATACATTATCTACACGGCCTGAAAAAAAACCAACCAAAACCCATTTTAGTAACACTGAAATGCACAAAAATAAACTTCTATACGACAAAAAAGAGTGAGTGAGAAACATACATGTGGTTGGCCAGAACTTAGCAGACCGAAGCCATGAAGCAGGGTGGGCTGCATATTCCCGAGAGTAAGGTTTTGTCCATTTATCAGTCATAAGCACTTGAAGAGGATGTGGAGCTCCCTGTCAATGCCATTTTAGAGGGTTAAAAATTTAAAATCGTAATTTTATATCATCTAGACAACGGTTATCAAACAGTTGTTTTTCATTTAGAATCATTTAGGCCTCTGATTCATTCAATACTATTCATATTCGATACTAATGGAACAAAATACCTTGATGACATTGTTGTGGGTATCAACGTTTCCTTTCTCGATTTCAGCTATTTCTTCTGTAATGGAGATCAAAGCATCACAAAACCTGTCTAACTCCGCCTGCATATCGATAATTTTTATGCATTATATAAAATGGAAGATATAGAGTTATATTCAGTTTCAGGCAAAACTTTATGTAGGAGAATACCTTGCTTTCACTTTCGGTAGGTTCAGTCATGAGTGTTCCAGGAACCGGCCATGACATTGTGGGGCCATGAAATCCGTAATCTATCAGACGTTTAGCAACATCTTCTGGCTCTATTCCAGCTGTAGTCTATATTTTCAAAATATAAGGAATTTATTTATACTTGGAGATATTGTGTATATTACAATACTTTGTATCCATATATTGTAAACAATAATTTGCTAAACATGCTATAACTGTTGAGTTAATCTTGACTTATTTTAGATTTATTATTTAGAGTTATTAGTTGGTATCTTTAGTTTATTTAAGCATGTTTTAAATAAAAGAAAAGTGGGTATGGTTTGACCGATTTAGCTGCAAGTTTACGTTAGGTTGTTGGGTTGAGTGGGTCACCATGTACCATCTCTTTAGGAAGAGAAGTAGGATTCTAGTGGTTGGTAGTTGTCCACGTTTGTTGGTGTAAGGCTATATATAGCCTCTCTTTGTTTAATGAATAAAGTACATGCACTTTCCTTTTCCAAATTCACAGTTCACGTACATTTTCTTTATATTTGTGTGCTTCAAATTAGAACAAGAAGAGTTCTAATAAACAACTCTTTGGTTTGCTTGATCAATCTTGAGGTCTGATATCCAACAATAACGAAAATAATCCAACTCTTTTAGATTACACAAATTAGGAAGTTTTTAATGCAGTATGAATACACTTTTTTATGACTTTCAACCCATTAAAAGATATATAAGTTATAACCCAATCGACCCACTTATAAGTAAATGGGTGGATATTAACACATGTAGATTATGGTGGTGGCGAGTCAAACATACCTTTAAGGGTCTCAAATCGACAATAAATTCATGTGCAACAGTTCCATTGACACCACGGAAAAGAATGGGGTAGTGACTCTGAAAAGTAGATGAAAAGGAAAAATATTTAATTTCACAAGCATCAGTGAGTATGCGCACCCATACCACCATAAATCAATATTAAGAAAATAGTTACCCAAGAAATGGAAGAGAAAGAAAACAAACCTCAAGACGTTTTGCCATGTAGTTAGCATTCAAGATGGCTATCTTTGATGCATCTGTAAGTCCCTTAGATCCCATCATGGCAATGTATGTATATGATATGGGCAAGATAAGGGCCGATCCCTAAGGTGCTGCCGAAATTGTACCAAGTGGCTCGGCCTTTTCGGGTGCTGGTAACCCTCCAGTCCCAACCTTCAAATCAAAATTTTAAATGAAGTGAGGACTAACAGATCATTAAGAAGAACATTACAATAAGAAATAATTTAAAAATGGTTTTTATCTGGAGCTTACCACAGGATGAGAAGGCAAGTATGGTGCCAAGTGTTTTTTCACACCGATTGGACCCATTCCGGGACCACCTCCACCATGTGGAATGCAAAATGTCTTATGAAGGTTCAGATGACAAACATCAGCACCAATCCACCCAGGACTTGTTAGACCGACCTGCAAGAATCCAACTTATTCACATCCAATCTTGCTTCTAAAAGGCGTGAGGTGCACCTATCTCGTCTCTTTTACATATTAGCTATTTTATTAAGCAAACCATTCATAATCTCTTCATCCTTTTTGTCATATTTACATATCAGCATGTTAAAGACCCTAATTTTGACCAATTTTATGCATGAAGCACCGGTTCAAGGGCCCCCAGGCCTTTGACAAATCGCCTCGAGCCTCCTCGGGCGCACTTTATAAAACCAAGCATCCAATGCCATAGACATGCATAGTATTTTGTTGTAAGGTCGTAGATTAAACAGTTTTAATATACCTGTTGTAGGATCGTGGTTAGGATCAACCAACCAGACAAGTTTCCAAAGATCATGTGCAGTTTTGCATCTCTTAAAGCCTATTAGTATAGAATTAGGAAGAGCTGCCTGGAGTGCCCACAAAGCTTTGTAGTCACATTCACAGGTCTTATGGTCATCATCAGAATAATTCTCATGCGCTTTGATAAGGTCAACAACAGGTTGAGTAGCAGATGGGGTGGTGATGCCTTGTGGTCCATTGACAATGGAAGCCCACATTTTGTGGTCAGTGTTTTTACAGAAAATCTTCATTCTAAGTTTCCATGTGTCAAAGTCATCAGGAGTGAAGGTTGGAGGTTTGTTAGTGCTGCCATTCCTTAGTTCACTCATTTTCAGAGATCAAGAATCGAAACAGTCTTATCCAAAGCAAACAGATACACCTTCAGTGGAAAAAGTTTTAGAAAACAAAATTTAAAAACTTTTAAACACAAGAGCCAAGGCTCTGATACCACTTGTAGGATCGTGGTTAGGATCAACCAACCAGACAAGTTACCAAAGGTGTCAAACAAGAAAGGCGGAATCAGACTTGTTTGTGTTAATGTTTGAAATGGTTTGATCGAAACAGTAACTAGTAAACAAGAAGTAAAGTAGATAAACACACAATATCAATTCCAAGCACTACTATATTTATACTTCACAGTGTTTACAAAGAGTTACAGCTGATGAACAAGAGAGATATTCGATCAACGCAAACAAAAGGAAATACAACTAATATATATAGTGCAAGGAGGAAATAAAAGATATTCTTTTATTTCCTTTTAGCTCCTAGGCTAAATAAACAAATGATATCTACTCCAGAGTTGTTGTAGTACCAGCATGCTTCTGTGAACAGTTGAGCAGACCTATCGGTGAACAGTGCACAGCATGGTGTAAAGTAAAACTGCTTTCTGACAGCTTTATGCATTGGAACTTGCAACCAGGGGATAAGTCAAAGTTCCGGAGTAACACTAGGAGAAGTTCCGGAGGAACTACTCAGTGTGAAGGAAGTTCCGGACTAACTTCCTTCGGAACTCTGACTTAGAGAATTTCTGCCTAGCAAAACATTCCCAACACCTGTGCATTGATATTCGCTCCATCCATGTAAACTTGACCTCCATTGTCATGAATAATTTTGCAAATCTCATCAATACCCTCTTCATAAACTCCATGAGTTGAAGGATATGTTACCTGACATTTTGAGGAACCAAAAAAAAAAGTTAATATTTATTCATGATAAATTTAATAATCATTAAAACAAGTGTTGCTTTTTTTATGAAGATGAGCATACCATTAGAGCAGATAGTTTGTCCTTATTTGCTTCCGCAGCCTTCCGTACCTCTTCAATATTAATCATTTTAATAAGACTCACAAGATGCATGTAAAAAAAATAAAAACTCACTGAGTCTTATAACTCACTGAGATTAATAACTCAGTGAGTTTTTATTAAATGATAGTGAGATTTTATGACTGTAATGAGTTTAACAGTGAGTTTTTTATGGAAACAGTCACTGTTGCAAAGTTTAAAAACTCACTGAATATTAAATCAGTCACTGATTGCAAGTTTAAACCTCAATGGATATTAAAATCAGTCACTGGCGAGTTTATCAGTGAGTTTTAACCAACATCAATTATACTCAAATACAAAAATTCAGAATAAAAAACTAACTACAATGATGAAATTAAAAAGTATTACCTTGAACTATTTTTTTCTCTCTGTTGTGTAAAGTTGAATTCCTTCAATATCTTTATCTACCACTTGATTTTCGATATTGTTCTCCCTCACTTTGTAGATTGAAACCCCTTCCTCATTTTCTATAGAGTCATGTGAACAACTAAACACAGACTCGTATATATCATGTTGAACTAAGAAAAAAGTTTTCCTAGTATACACTTTTAATGCGTGACGCTCAATATTCAAAGGGGGTTTGAATTTAAAGTTTGTTTCCATTGTTTTGTCATCCAAAATTTCTTGATTATACTTTTTTTTTTCATTGCTGTATCGAATGAGAGCATAAACTGGATTAAGGTATGTCCTTTGTGCTGAAATCTTGAAAAAAATGCGTTTTCACTTTCAGATCTTGAAGTTGTTCTCATTAAACCACACATTCATGTGTTTTTGAAGTATGCTGGAATCCATATATTTCTAATTTCAAACATAGCATTAAACCATTTACTCTGTTTCATGTTGAACTCATTTATCATTTCTCCCCATTTTCTTTCAAATTGAGCAGGACCCAAATATATATTCCAAACTAGCTTGTGAAAATCTTTCCTAAAATTAGTTCCATGCAATATACTTGAAGAAACCTGCAAAGAAAATTATAGAGTTATAAATCTCACTGAGTTATAAATCTTAGTGAGTTATAAGACTCAGTGAGTTTTTTTTTTACATGCATTTTGTGAGTCTTATTAAAATGTTATTGAGTTTTTTAAAACTCACTGAGTCTTATAACTCACTAAGTCTAACTCAATTTTCATAAACTCACTGAGTTTTTAGTTTTTATGACTAGTATTGAATTTTATCAGTGAGTTTTTATGACTGGAGCAAGTTTGAAAACTCAGTGAGTTTTTATGATTGTCTTAAATTATTTGAAACTCAACATGTACATTGACTTATTAAACTAATTACAACTACATTAACCAAGATTTAAAACCTCGCTGATTATGAACAACTTAAAAAAGCACGAAAGTGGATTTAAAACTCAACATTTAGTATTTACCTTGCCTGGCAATTTGTTAGTAATATGCCACATGCAAAGCCTATGTTTTGCATCAGTGAAGACATCATCTATGGGTCTTTTCATTGCTGGGTCTTGATCACTTACCACAATGTTTGGTTGTTTCTTAAATGTCTCAACAAACATTTTTAGAAGCCAAGTGTAAGACGCTATATCTTCTTTCGATAGCAAACCGGCACCAAAAGTCACACAATTCCAATGATTGTCAATTCCAGTAAATGAAACAAAAGCCATACCATACCTACAACAAAAAGGAAAAAAATTCATAATCATTGAGTTTTAACCAAAATTTCAATTTTTAATGAGTTTTATAAAATCAGTATCCAAAAATGACAATTTTGACTTTCAAGACTAAAACTCAATACATAATCAGTGAGTTTTAAAATTCAATGAGTTATAAAATAATAAACAAACTATAAATAAAAATTACTTGTTTGTATTGTATGTTGCATCAAACGATGCAATATCACCAAATTCTTCGTAGTTTAGTCTTGCTATTTCATTGGCCCAAAACAATTTGTCTAACATGCCATCATCTTCTAGATCATGCTTGAATGTATAATCATGGGAATTCATCATTCTTTCATTCATTGAGTCAATTAACATTTGAGCATCATTTTCTCCCACAAAAACATTCAAATCCCTTCTGTAATTTTTAAAATCAACTATCGTGCCATGAACTAATTGATGTGAACCTTTTAAAGTACTCAACACTTGATGAGCCTTTGTTGCACCAATATTTGAAGATGCGAGTTTGTTGATAAAGTCTTCTTCTTGAAATCCTAACTGCCTGTTTTTTCTTCGCAAATGCCTATAATGAACTGGTACTAATTCATGATTATGAGCCTCCTCAAAATGTGTAACAACAAACATCGTAGTTCCTGCAAACTTCTGAAAAATAACCTTTGCTTTGCAATCTGTTTTTACTAGATTAACGTTTCTTTTTTTCTTTCTACTTTTTCCTTCATCAGTTTGACACTATGACATTTAGGTAGATAGGCTCTGTGGCACATCACATATTTCTTGATGACTTCTTTATTTTTGTTTTTCTTACTTGATGAAAGCTTAGTATCAAAGCCAGATTTATAGGCATAAGTTTGATACATATTAATCGCTTTTTCTAAAGATTCAAACTTTGTTCCAAGAACTGGCTTTTCATTATTAGGAATGTCTGGAAAAAAAAAGTCCTGAACCACCAGGACTTTGAGCTTCAAAACTATAAAATGACTCACTGGTGGATATATTATTTGAAGCTGCAAATAATATAACAAAATATTAAAAGACACTAAATAAAGTAACAGAGATATAAAACTCAATGATTAAAACTATCATAAGATTTTTTAGGTCACATTAAAACTCACTGACCTGCTTCTTCTACTTCTTTACCCTTTCCCTCTTGTTGATTTTCAATATTGTTTTCCTCCATAAAAATCGCAAATACATAATAAAACTCAGTGCACGTATATAGCCTGCATCAAATTATACTCATGTTATATAGGAAAACTTCCACAACTATATAAATTATACACATGTTATAAAGGACATTTAGAGCATTTTCTGTTACTGAGTTTTAACTTCTCCATTAGCCATGACTTTAGACCAAGTGAAGTCAAGATATCTAAGCGCTAAAACCTATAAAAATAACACTAATACAAACCCGTGAGAACAAAAGAGGAAAATACAACAATTTTAACAAAACAGTTTAACACTCAGTTTTAAAAATTAAACTCACTACTACTCATAAAAACTAATTGCTAAATTATAAACTCACCAAAAAGTTACTGCATATTGCAAACGTTTTATATTTAGACCCCCGGGCCCAAAACTTTAATGATCCGAAGCACAAAACTTTAGTCCAAGGCCCCCGAGTCTCAACATTTTATTGACCCCGTGCAAAAAAAACTTTGGTCAAATGTGGTATAACTAATAACCTATCCACTTCAAAAACAGAAACCAAAAATAAATGAATCCTAACATAATGGAACCGATAAGTCAAGCGATTCCCATATAAGTTTCTAAATATGATCTAAAACTCACTGAGTTTTAACTATGCAGTGAGTTTCACTATAAAAACTCACTGAGTTTTAATAAGCCGTCTATTCATGTTCATGCTAATTTATAAAACTCAATGTTGAGTTTACTTTTCTATAGTGAGTTCTATTGGAATCTCAACATGAATATCAATAATAACTCAGTGAGTTATATTTTTTAACCAATGAAACTCAATGAAGCTTCTGATTCTATTTGTTACCACTAATTAGAATCAAACTTACTACATTGATGATAGTATGTGTAAATATTCCATCAGAATCATAATATTCGAAGAAAATAACAATATTCACATATAAATCCATCAGGAACTATGTTGTATGTTTGATTTTAATAAGTAAGCTACATCGTTTGTTTTCATAACTGAAAACCTAAAAATCCAGAATCATAAAACAAAAAAATGGATTGTTCCAACATAATCATCAATACCGAAAAACCTAATAAATCGAGAAAGCGATTAAATACTTATAAGATGATAAGATTGATTGAAAACTCAAAAAATCCGAATAACCTTGGAATCAAGTTTAATGATGATGATCTGGATTCGACGAAAAACAGGGGAATATTGATAGGAAGATGCAAATCGATAGATTGAAGAATGGTGAATAGTCGAAGCAGAAGCAAGAAAAGAACGATAGATTGGAGATGGCGGAACTTCTTTTATAAACGAAAAAAGCAAAAAGACCTTACCGCGTATCTTACTTCTAATCCCCTTTAAAATTCAGCAATGGATCTCAACCATGAGATTAAAACGATCTAAGGGTTATAAATGGGGTCTACGGGTCTACACTTTTTTAAGGGGTCTACAATGAACTTTTCAATATATATATACTAGTCTTTAATATCCGTGCATCGCATGGCTGGGGCTTAAAAAAATAAAGACAATAAAAAAACTACTATATAAATTTTATTCAACAATGATATTAGAAAAAATAAATAAAACAATATTGAACAATTGAAGTAAATGAATGAATACATGAAAATGCTTGTATCATAAGCTAAGAATAGATCACAAAATAATAAAGTAGGTAAACCTCATCAGGACCAAAGTTTTGACAAATACACTAATGAAAGCAATTTTGCCTGCCTCTATAAACTCATATATGTGCACTTAATAAGCATATGGCAATGAGGACATTAGCTATTTCTCCTTTATGGAGTACCATAACACCTACATCACCAAAAAACAATATGCAAATTATAACACATACATAATTGAGCTTCTTTTGGTGGCCCAAAGTAGCTAGTGTACTTCGGATATAGTATATTTGTAGCCACCAACATCAAACATTACTGCTCAATTTACATCATACTACACATATAATAGGCATCAATTTACTCTAGATAAAAAAGAAGTGGTTTAAGATGATGGTGTTTGAATTGCAATCAGGAACACTAAGAATCATCATTTATGAGGTTTTTTATAGTAGGGTGAGTAGAAATGATAATCAATTTTCTACACCCACCCCTCTAGAATCCCCTGTTTTAGATACTATTACAAATAGTATTGCAAATTTCACAAATAACCTGAAAACTATCGAAGCATGAATACATTACCTCATATCCATTACAAAAAATATCCGCAAAAAATCAGGGGCGGATCTAGGGGGGTTCAAGGGGTGGCACGTGCCACCCCTTAAATTTGTACGCGCAGTGGAAAAATTTGGGATTTTTTCGGATTTTTTTAGATTTTATCACCGTGTGCCACCCCTAAAAAAAATTATGTGTTTCTAGTTCCGCCCCTGCAAAAAATACACTCGCTTGATTTCGTGATGAATGATGTCATAGTGTTCCTTACGGTTCATCAACGCGTTCTATATACAAAATCAAAGGCCAGGACCGCAATTAGCCAAAAGATTACACGCAATCAAATAAAATATTAATCAAAATTCATAAGAGGTTTAAACAACAAAAATGAGTAACGCCACCAGTTGAACTAATTCTAGTAGCATATTCAATTGGTCCGCTGTATTTAATCAATAATATGTTATTAACTAAAATTAGATTTCACAAATTAATACAAACTAAAAATAGATTAAGTGGCATATATTTCAAATGGATCAAACATGTTTAATATTAGATATTTAGCAAGTGTGTCAAATGGCACCCCAGGAGTGCTTTATTGAAACAGCCATACATAAAACTTCAATTTAATCCCTGAAATTGAACAGCCAGACATCGCATACCTGTTAGATTCACTATATCATACCCACTTTTGTAATCCATAACTTATTGTCCAATCACATAACAAATCAGAATTAAACAAAAGATTGGTGAAGAACACATCAATTTTAGAGAAGCAACGAAATTACAAAACATACCCCGAAAGTTGTATAAATTTGTTACCAAATAAACACCAAAACAGAACCAATAGTACAACAAAATTGTAACTAGATGCAAGATAAATTGCATACGACTACCATTGAAATAAACACCAAAACAGAAACATGTGACTATTATTGAAATAATATCACTTTTGATCTTCAATCCTATTTAAAATAATCATTTTCTAAAATTAGGATGTTAAGATACTTGTTGGGTTTATACAAATAAACAACTTCTCTGTGCACAAAAACATAAAAAAGTGGTATGTAAACAAAAAACGAATATATGAGAAAGTGTAGGGAATCTAGAAACTTAACATTTAACTTGGCTGAAAATCAAAGGGTTACACAAAAAAAAATATTAAACTATTGTAGAAATGAAAATTATACCATGAATATTAGCAACAGCAGTTACTTTCTATTACCCTATATAGATAAGCAAAGTATCAGATACATAGTAAAGGCTTACCTAAACAAACGATGGCGTATCAAGCAAACTCCAACAAAGAAATCTGACCAAGTAGTTATATGTATAAGCATACTATCGAATCAATACTATCTCAGAGATCTTATCCCAAACATGTGCCCCAATTTTACACTCAAAACTATAAAAGCAAAGGTGAACAACCTCTAGAATGAAGAATGTTGTTATTATACGGCTGGGTTTTGCTATTCAAAAAGGATTGGCGGCGCAGCTTGTTGCCCGCCTTCCCTGCGTGTTGACTTAGGTCATGTATGTTACCTTTCGGTTGAATAAAAGAGTTTGAAGGTGAACAACACTTAACAGTATAAGCTTCAGCAGTTTCTTTCATTTTGGTATGGAACCAAGCCAAGCATCTCCATTTGGAGCCTTCACAATTTTATATGGCAGTACCATTCCCATTTCTGTATGTGTGTGGGGATCATCAAAATGTCATGTGTAGGATATACCTATAACCATGTTTGTCAATTGGCATACTATACAAAACAATCTAACACTTTGCAAAAAGAAAAATAAACTTATTAATTTTGGATGAGAAGTGTTGCGTTAACCCAACCAAGCAATTCAAACGGTATCGACCTGAACGCAAAAACATCAAAGTGAAAACATTGTGAAACACGGTTTATTTACCTTTACTCCAGGCTCAAGAAAATTCACAATTTAAGCCAAACTTTCTTCCTTCCAGTAAACTCAGATTTCCAACTGAATTTGAATACTATTAATGATCTATGGAGGATATAAAACATATTATTACACTAAATAAATTACATGCTGCCTGCCTCCAATGGGATTATTGATCTTTAGAGTAAACACATTATACTAATAAACTAAGATTTCCAATGGAATTAGCCTCAACATAATAAGGAGACTAAGTATGTATGTATGTATGTATGAAGCCGCTAAATAAGCACCCTTGAACTCCAGATGGTATTGAAAGTGGAGAATTAGGCAAACTTGAAGAGAAGATACAACTCCTATATTTGATTATCAAACATTAATATATTCAATCAGTGATTATCCATCCATCTTTGAATCGATTTGGCCATAAGAATACTCAAAAAATAAGAAATCATTCCTAAAACAGATGATGAAAAGGCAATGGCGATTGCGATCGTTGCAAAGTGGGTTACGAAGAAGATCGTTTTCAATCGGCGATTGCGATCAAGCTTGGATGGATGATGATCAGTTTCGTGATTTTCACGAAATCATGTAACAAAATCATTTGAGGGTATGATCTACGGCGATTGCGATTAACCTTGAAATCGATTTACATACCTTGGGTGATGTATAGATTCGATTACAATGATGATCCTTCGAAGGTTGAAGATTGGCTGAGAGAGAAAGCGACGATTGAATTCAGGGTTTTATGTATTTGAAGGGTAAATGATCGAACGGGCTTGAAATCGGGTTATAAGGATCCAGGGAAAGATCCGCGCGTTTATTGTATTGAGGTGTGAAGGATTTTTTAATTTGCCCTTAATTGATGAAAAGTGAGACATTACGGTGACTCAGGTGAGGGCTGTGGTGATGCCACATCACCTGAAAATATTTTCGTTTATTAGAATAGATGATATATATATATATATAGGGTGAGGTTCATTGTAGACACTTTCGCATGTGAAATAGCTCTTTTTCACATGTGAAAGTTTCTAATTAATGAGAAAAAAGAAAAAAATAAAAAAGAAAATTAATCACAACCATTAGATCTAGAGATCTAATGGTGAAAAAGAGTGTCTACCTGTCTACACTTATGGGGGTGTCTACAATGAACTTTTCACTATATACACTATATATATATATATATATATATAAAACATTATTTAATTACTCGCCATTGATGTCGGTTGTGGTATCGTACCCGATAACGTGTATCACTGAAGTACACTTTTGTTTAGACGTGAACCATAGCTTTCCACTTCCATCACATATTTGTTGAAAGTAAGTATACTAACGTTCCAAATGCATTATCTACACGGAAAAGCATGTGTTTACTCATCCGAAAGCGTCGCCTAAACGTCTTCGGGTTACGGTATACTAGATCATCAATAAAATAATCCATCATCAAACGCTTGTTAGCAGTAGCATAGTCATGTTCAATTTGTGTTTTTTTTTATGATCAGTCATGGAGGATTCAAAATATATTGTAGATACTCTCCTGCGAGTTTAACAGAAGAAGAAACCACCTCGTACTCATCCTCCGAAGACGATGAATACTCGAAACCCTAAAGTTGTGTTGAGAAAGAGGATGCCATATTTTATAAAAACGGAGAGAAGGATGGTGGTTTATGTGTTTGTTTATATATATATATAGATGGAATAAAGAAAGAAAATTTTGTTTTAATTTTATAGCCCGTGCCAACGGCTACTTTTCTTGTATTGTTCAGATTTTTATGTGCTATACCAATCGGGCCACCCTGCCCACCCACCAATTTTTGCCCCAACAGTGTTTCGGGTCGGGTTGGGGGATGTTCCCGGCTATAGGGTCACCATCGGTTGCCTATCACCCCCGTTAGATACGGTCTTATCTTACTTTCATTAGGTCATGTTATACGTTACGAATAAATGTTTAAACGAGCCATTTCGGACTTTATTTAAATTTAGCGTCGGAACCCGCACTTAAGAAAACTATTAGTTTCATACGTATTTTAAGTTATTATCACTCACCAAATCACATATAATCTAGAATTAAAAAAAACAAAAAAAAACAAAAAAAACTTTTTTTTATTCTTCAATAGCTGTCCCAAACTCGATCCTAATTGCTGTTCAAAGATCGATATATATGTCACATTTGACTTTCGAATTGCGCGTGATCCACTAGAATGAATCAACTTTGTTCCCATTTCAATAATATCAACTTGCAAAGGTCTATTCAGATGGAGTGCCCTGGCACTAAAAATATAAACACTGTGCATAAATTAATCTAAAGACTGAAATTTAATAAAACAAACACCGAAAAAGAACGAAAACAATGAACAAAGAAGAAAAATTAAATCAAACGGTAGAATTTGAGTCTGGCTCATGAATGAAATGCTTTGAATCTGGTCATTCGAAAGACGAACTGAATGATGGTAAGAGAAAATACTATGATTGCAGCTAGAAGAGCAATCGCCTTCCATGGAGTACTACAATATTCTCGTGTGAACACCCAAGGAATTTTGGACCAACTGTCATAGTATATTTTTGTTCTTTCCCAAGATTCAATGTAATAGAAATCGGGGAAGGTGACATCTTTGCATATGCTGCTTATCAGTTTTGAAGCCTTTTTATTTGAACCTAAGTTATTTTGAATGATATTCAATTTTGTCAACTTGGCAATGTCGTCTGGAGTAGCAGCCAGCATATCCATGGCCATGGCATATGATGTAACATAGTTCCTAACTGGAGTCGAGTATTGCTCGTATGCAATGAGATTTCTCATAATCACTTCAAAGAAATTGTCGATAAGCACTTTTGGCATTCTAAGAATAGGCTTATGCAAACATCGTTCAAACTCCACTGCCATTAGCCAATTCTTGTTTTTAATTTATTGGTCCTTGGAGAGACGGGCATCTTTGGAGCAGCCTCCGCAGAGTTAGGGTCTATCGTTATCCCATCATTCTCAAACTCTACTGTTTCATGTGAGATCCAACGGTGAACAGCCGCCCAAAACAGAAACCACCTTGAAGTCTGAGGACCTTTAGTAGTGTACTCTACCCCTGAGATTCCACTAGGTGTCTCACTCTCCCCAAACTCAACTATTTCATGTGGGATTCCACTGAGCATCTCATTCTTTCGAGACTCTACTATTTCAGGCGGATTTTCACCGACTATATTTGTTTGTTCGTTTGTTTGGCTGATTTTATTGGGCCTAAACCGCACCCCAACTTAGTGCAATTCTATAGCCGAGTGGGTTGTTGGAATTGCTGCTATCTTTGGTGGTTCGAAAATTTTATAAGGGCGGTAAAATTCATGTAGAACACCAAGAATGTGATAACGGGGTTCTTTCGGAGCTCCAGGAGGAGGATTTTCAACGGTAGATTTCTTTAATTTCTGATGAAAAGGATTGACACGTTCTAGTAACTCATGAAGCGTGTCAATGAGAGTGTAAGTGTACGATGGTTTCATTGTTCCAAAAGTGCTATCATAGATGCCTTTGAGAACGCTATAAGGGATTTGGTTTTCTAGCAACACCAAATCCACAGCAACAGACCTGCTACGTAACCTATTGTCGTGATAGAGTGTGTCGTCACGTTGAAATAGCTTATTCATGAACTGAAGTATAAAACAAGCATCCAAAACCATCATTTGAGTAAACTCTTTATCATCACCATCATCTTTATGAGGAGGATACTTCTTTTTCTCAAAACACTCACCAAAATAATATCGCTTTATTTCTTCTATTGAATCACTCACCTTTGTGTGACACCTTGTTAATGTATCCTCCCAGTTCCCACCTACCACCGTCAATAGCTCCTTCAGATAAGCCGCTTTCTTGTCTTCCATTAATTTCAAACTTGGACGTCCTCTGTGGATAGGTCCAATAGAAACCACCCGGGGGGTGAACGAGCTGGGGTTGATTTCTCTGAGCCTGCTAGGAACCGTGTAAATTGGCGAAAAATTATTTATATTGTTTTCAGTTTTGACACGTCCAAGAAGAACATTTACAGACTCAGAAATAATATTAATCGTCTCTGAAAAGGAAAACAAATCTAAAGGGTAAGAAAGAGTATATATATATATATATATATCATATATGTAAGTAAAGTATAATTAAAAAGATCGAGAGCCTGTGGTTACCATGGTTATTCTGAACAGCCTGACTAGAACTTCCTTCTTCGTTGCTCATTTTCTGTAACTGATGCAGGAACTTTATCTAGTCCCTGGATTGCCTTAAATAGACGGCATATTAACATTAATCAACAATTCAACACTAACGTTTAGAAACCTAAGACTTTAATTATAAGTATTAAAAAATTATATTGAAAAGTTCATTTATATTCTTAGACATGTTAACTCACATGTTCTTTAAAACTACTATTAGGGTTGGGGTATGGTTTTGGCAAGTTGTTTGGGATTAATTTTTTTAGCCAATAAAAAGGTGATACGGGAGAGAGAAAAAAAGATATCTTTTTTGATGTTTTTAGGAGGGCATGGTTAAACAAGTTGTTTAGAGTTAGTTTTAGGATAGTTTTGAAGTGTGGGACCCACACATCACACACAAACAAAATTCAGCAACAATCGGCAAAAACTAGCCGGATTTAGTGGCGGACATATGCTTTAGGCAGGGTTAGCGCCCGCTACCCCTGAATTTGTACCGCGATGTATAATTTTTTTAATGTTTTTTACGTTTTTGATATTTCGTTACCCCTGAATATATATTTGAATATTTCCGCTACCCCTAAATTTTTTTTATGCTAACCGTTGAACTTTCTAGAGAAAGAAAACAACGAAGTTTAAAGATTAAAATTCTTACGGTTACTTGGTCAGAGAGTCTTATGTGTAATTAATTTTTATACACATAAGACTCTCTGACCAAGTCCATTGGTGATTGTACTGTGTGTTTAGACTTGGTCAGAGAGTCTTATGTGTAATTATTTGGTTATGTAACCCGACCTAACTCAAACGGTTGTATATTTTAATATATAGCTATAGACAACACTCTAAAAAATTTCAACCGCCAAGAAAAAGTTTCTTGGGTTCGCCATCGAGTTCTTTTATCATGTAAGTGACCTGAGCCAACCTGAAGTTGTCTAAAAAAAATTTATCTAGCGGTGGATGACGGTTTCCAAAAAATTCCAACCCCCATAAAAAATATCCCAGGGTTCGTCACTGTTTACATTGTATGAATTATGGTTAAAAAAATTAAACATTATGAATTATGGTTGAAATTTTTTTTGAACGCTACCCCTCAATTTTTTTTCTGGATCCGCACCTGGCCGGATTTGGACCTTAAACTTACCGAAATGCAAGTTGCCTAAGGAGGGAGTATGGTTGCCAATCAACTTGCCGATGCCTACTTGCCAACCCATACCCCCACCCTTACATCTATATATATATTGTCCGCCATGAACTTAAAACAATAAAACCACTTGGGGAATAACATATTTAATACGCATCTTGTTATGATTAAAGTACAAGATCTTTGATTAAAAAAATTTATTAATTAAATGTCAGTAGAAATTTTTCTCTAAATCTTTATAAATCTCTATCTTATAATTTTGAACCTTTAATTCTTTAACGAAGAAAACGTTCACCCACTACAAGATTTATAATCAGTAGCGACAACATATGTCGCTCCTAATAGCATGGTATGTCGTAAAATACATTTAAATAACAATAATAAATTCTACAATCATTTCTAACGTAAAGAATTCATAACTTTTATCTAAAAAGTATATTGGTCAAAAACGATAAATTGTTAGTTCTATCAACGAACTACAAAAAATTACTAAATTTATTTTTGGAAAAAAATTTAATTATATTTGCTGTTAAAATGAAGAGTCCAAACCAATTCATGGTACTTACCAAGATTGTGTTACGTATAAGAAATTGTAGGGGGTTAACTGTCAATTTGTAATTCTGTAGGGACCATTATTGTAAATAATAACTAACAACAATTGTTAGTTATATACGTTAATAATCAGTTGAGAAGGTATGCAAGATTTGAGATTTCCTCTTCTGTACTATTTTCTTTCTTTCTTGCTACCAAGGGGTATCAGAACTTTCCAATCCCATCAGAGCTCCAGCGACCACCAATTCCCGACGATAAGTGAACAATTCAATGGCAAACACCAGACAACAAAAAATGGAGTACGATTCATTGAAGAAAAAAAAGTACTCCTGAGCATATGAAAATTACGATATGCAGTGATCAATATTGAAGGAATTGCATTGAAATGACTAGAAGATGGAATGGAAGAATTGAAAAGTTTATATCAACTCGATCACTCAAAGAGTATTGTAATCAATTGGATGCCCTCTTGAACAATGTCTCAATTCCAGAATCATATTATGTAAGTTTGTTTGTGTGGGGGGTCTCAAATCTGAAATAAAAAGGGTGGTTAAGATTGTTGGGAATCCGGTGGTTGTTTTAAAATTTTCTAAAACTATTAAATTATATATAAAACTGAGTCTGTTAGAGTTTTAATAAAGTTTTAAAGGTTTAGGTGAACTTTGAATAAATCTGCAAAGTGCAGGGGTTAGTTTGTAAATTTGTTTTAGTTGTCGTTAGAGTTTGTTAGTGGGTGATTAGTTGTTAAGAACTTTTGTGATAAATATGTAATCCTAATCTCGATTAATAAGATCTTGCAGCTTGTTTGATTTGTTTTTCTCTCTCGAATTCTTTGTTTCATTTGGTATCAGAGCAATCAGGGAGGATTGCTCCGTCGTACCAGGTTCGCCGAAGTCGCTCAGCCGGAGTGACATCAACGACTAAGTGATTCTCAACGGAAAGAGATTCACAGCCTGATTTCAGTCGATTCTTCGCTCAAAGGGATCGGAAATCATGGCCGACGGTGGTGGTAATCTTGCGAACAATCCTAGGCAGGTAATTCGAGATAATTACACGACGATCCCGCTGCAATGCCCAATTCTAACTCCGATGAATTACACGATCTGGTCTGTTAAATTGAAGACGATATTCAATGTCCACGGGCTGTGGGAGACGGTATGTCCTCAAGAAGGGGTAGAGATTGATCCAAAGAAAAATAGCGCAGCAATCGCGTATCTATATCAAGCTCTTCCTGAGGATATGATCCTGCAAATTGCTAGGCTTGAATCTGCAAGTGATATTTGGGCGGCCATCAAGACAAGGTTCATTGGGGTGGAAAGATTGAAGAATGCGCGTCAGCAAACTATCAAAAGTGAGTATGAAGCCCTCCGCATGAAGGATTCAGAGTCCATAGATGATTTCGTATCAAGGCTGAGTGCAATATCCTCCAAAGTTTCAGAATTGGGAGAACAAGTTGAGGAGTCAGTTCTGGTGAGAAAACTGTTGGACTCTGTCCCCGATCGATTCATTCAAATAGTGGCATCAATCGAACAGTTTATGGATCTTGACACTATGAAGTTCCAAGAACTCGTTGGAAGGTTAAAGGCCTTTGAGGAGAGGATTGGTGTCAAGAAGAAGGTTGAAGCAGGTCAAGATCAACAAGTGCTGCTCACATACCAGGAATGGCAGTCAAGGCATAGGCAGGTTAAGGAGAATGGTAAGAACAGCAAAGGTAAGTACCCTAAATCTTCAGGCAACAGTTTTAAGCCTAGTGATAGAGATGATAAAAATACCAAAAATGGAAAAGATACTCAATCTAGTAGACCTAAGACTGTCCCCATCAACAATCCCCACAACCCAATCTTTCAATAAATAAAAAATTTCTCTCTCCTCCACCTATACAATCCAATCTAATATATTTTTACACTCACACTCACAATCCAATCCAATCTAAATCTTTACTATATAAATATGATTAACAATTATTTATATATATATTATGTAATTATTTTATTTTGCCAGAAATAAATTAAATACAAAAATATAGAAATAAGATAAAAATATAAAAAAAAATTTATTTTACATTACAAGCATAGTGAATTGAACATGTCCAACATCTTCAGTAGAGCTATTTTGAAATTCAGATGGATCATAATAGTGAAGATAAGTGTGGCGTTGGCTAACAAACATTAAAACTGAAAAACAACCTAAGCTACTTATTCAAACTGAAAAACAACCTAAGCTACTTATTCAAACTGAAAAACAAACATTAAACAGACAACCTAACCATTACACACACACACGTAGATTATTAACCATGAAACGAGTTATCAGACGAGTAGCCGTTGTATCCATCTGAGACGTAGTCCTCTGGATAGTGTACTTGTCCATAGTACCAAGTCTCAAAATCATCAACGTTGTGAACATCTTCAATGTTCATCCTAGGTTCAGCATTCGAATTAAGAAAATCCCCAGCTTCTGCTTCCCATTCCAACTCAAAGAGTGCTTCCCACTCTTCAGCATGGTCATCATCATCGGGGTGGAGGTTGTTTATGGGAGGTGGTGGTGGTTGGTGATGATGGTGGTTGAGGGGGTAAAAGTGGTTGGGTACTGGAGCTTGAGGTGGTGGTGGTGGTTGGTGATGATGGTGGTTGAGGGGGTAAAAGTGGTTGGGTACTGGAGCTTGAGGTGGTGCTGGTGGTGGTTGGTAATGGTGCTGGTGGTGGTGGAGGTGATGGTGGAGGTGGTTGAACTGGTTGGGTACTTGAGCTTGAGGTGGTGGTGGTGGTGGTGGTGGTGGAAGTTGTTGTTCATAGCGGGTTAACCACAACATCCGGTGGTACTCTGAGACATCTTCAAGAGGTGTGCTAGACATGGTGGTGGTAGAGGTTGGTTGATGGTGGTGAAATGAGACTAGATGTGTGAATCTGAGTTCTATTTATAACCTTTTGGAAACTAGCTGTTGGCTAAAATATCTAAGTTTGAAAAACTAGCCGTTGGCTATTTATAACCTTTCTCCATTTTTTATAAATTTTATACCGTGATGTTCAGAAAAAAAAAGTAAACAAGAACGTGTTTCCAGATTTTTTAAAAGAGTTAAATATTACAAGTTATTTAAGGAAAATAAGATTTTATATAAAACAAATTGGTTTGAAAGAAAAAGAAAAAAGAAATTAAGATTGGGCCATTCACAGACCAACATGTGGAAAGTTGGTATGCAAAATTTTGATCGTGATCTCGATCGTTCCAGAGCACCGTTCGTCCAATTTTAAGCATTTTTCATTTATTTTTAATTCAAAATAGATCACGATCGATGTGTGGGATCATTGATGCCCATAGTCTAAGAAGGACAAGTCTAAGATTAGGTGTTTTAAATGTGATTCTTATGGACATTATGCTAGTGAATGCTCTAAGATTAAGGCTAGAGTTCAAGAAGCCAATTTGGCTCAATCTGATCTTTTTGATGATGAGCCTACCCTTCTTATGATTATTGAAAAAGAGGATCAGAGGGAAATAGTATTCTTGAATGAGTCTAAAATTGTACCTGATAGATATGAATTAGGAGATGATAACAAGGAAACTTGGTTCTTAGATAATGGGGCCTCCAATCATATGACTGGAAAGGAATCCCAGTTCTCCATTCTTGACAAAAATGTTGTTGGTAATGTTAAATTTGGAGATGGTTCTAGTGTAGAAATAAAAGGTAGAGGGTCTATCATTCTGCAAGGTAGAAACAGTGAACAGAAGGTTGTTTCTAATGTGTACTATATTCCAAATTTAAGAAGCAATATTTTTAGTTTGGGCCAGGCCACTGAGAATGGTTGTGAGGTAAGAATGAAAGATGAGAATCTATGGTTATATGAAGGTAATGGGAATCTGATCATGAAAGTTAAAAGGTCCCCTAATAGGCTTTATAAAGTGGATCTTAAGACATGTTCTCCTAAGTTTTTTCTAACTGGTTTGAATAGTACAGAATGGCTTTGGCATGGTAGGTTGGGTCATGTAAGTTTTCAGGCATTAGAAAACATTAGTAGAAAGCAATTGGTGATAGGTTTACCTCATATGGGTCATGTTAGTGATGTATGTGATTCATGCATGGCTGGAAAGCAAACTAGGCAACAATTCCCTAAAGAATCCTATTTTAAGTCTAAACATCTGTTGGAGTTGATTTCTATGGACTTATGTGGCCCTATTGCTCCCACAACACCTTCAGGAAATAGGTATTATATGCTTATTGTGGATGATTACTCAAAATTTATGTGGGGTTACCTATTGCAAAGTAAGGATCAGGCATTTGAGGTCTTCAAGAAATTTAAGGAAGAAATAGAGAGTAAGTTAGGCTTCAAGATAAAGGCTCTAAGGACTAATAGGGGGTGAGTTTACTTCTAATGAGTTCCATGAGTTTTGTAAGTCAAAGGGGATAGAAAGATTGCTTACAGCACCTTATTTTCCACAGCAAAATGGGGTTGTGGAAAGGAGAAATAGGTCTATCATGAATATGGTTAGAAGCTTGCTTAAGGCTATGTCTGTCCCTGAGAAGTTTTGGGCTGAGGCTGTTAGACACTCTATTTACTTACTTAATAGGCTCTCCACAAAGTCATTAGAGGATAAAACACCTTATGAGATGTTAAAAGGAAAGAAACCCAATATACAACATTTAAGAATTTTTGGTTGTATTGGGCATGTCAAGCTTACCAAACCCAGTAGTAGGAAATTGGATGATAGGAGTTGTCCCATGGTGTATCTAGGTGTCCAGGAAGGCTCAAAAGCCAGTAGGATGTTGGATGTCTCTAATGACAAAATTGTTGTAAGTAGAGATATTAAGTTTGAGGAGCATAGGAAATGGGATTGGGGAAGTGGAGTTGCAGATGTGAATAGTGTAAGTACTAGAGCAGAAGGCACTGAAGTAGAAGTTGAGAACTTAGGTAGTAATGGTGAGCATCAAGAAGGACCTGATGATGGAGGAAACCTTAGTGATCAAGAGTATAATGAACAACATAATCTAGATGAGCTTCAGGGTGAGGTTGCTGATCAAGAGGGTCAGGGGCAAAATAGTCGGAGTAAGGATCCTGCACAACCCACTCAGGTTAGGAAGTCAGGAAGGAGGACTAAAACACCAGAGCATTTTAGAGATTATGTCCTTGATAATAGAGTTAAGCAAACTGAACATAGGCAAGAGGAACTTGAGCAGGTGGAATTGCTATTAGTTCAAGAGGAAGAACCAGTTATGTTTAGGGATGCTATTCAATGTAAAGAGTGGAAACAGGCAATGAAAGATGAGATAAGTGCTATTGAAAGGAATCACACCTGGCATCTCACTGATTTGCCAGTAGGACACAAACCTATTGGTCTTAAGTGGTTGTTTAAGATCAAGAAAGATGCTAAAGGTCAAATTACCAAGTATAAGGCAAGACTAGTTGCTAAAGGCTATGTGCAGCAATTTGGGATAGATTATGAAGAGGTATTTGCACCTGTTGCTAGGATAGAGACAATTAGATTGCTATTAGCATATGCTGCAAAATTGAACTGGAAGGTGTATCATCTGGATGTTAAAACAGCATTTCTTCATGGGGATTTGAAGGAGACTGTCTTTGTTAGTCAGCCTGAAGGTTATGTGAAGAAGGGGCAAGAAGATAAGGTATATAGACTTCATAAGGCTTTATATGGTCTGAAACAAGCTCCTAGAGCCTGGAATCAGAAGTTAGATAAAGTGTTGAAGGAATTAGGCTTTATAAGATGCCAACATGAGCAGGCAGTGTACACTAGAGTGAGTGGTAAGTCTAGTCTAATAATAGGTGTTTATGTGGATGACTTGCTTGTAACAGGAAGTGATATTGAGGAAGTCAATATGTTTAAGAAGCAAATGCAGGATAAATTCCAAATGACTTATTTAGGCTTGCTGAATTACTATCTTGGGATAGAAGTTGATCAGAAGCTAGATGGAATTGTGATCAAGCAATATGCTTATGCTAAGAAATTGGTCAAATTAGCTGGGTTAGAAGAATGTAATGAGACTAGGATACCTATGGAATTTGGCTTGAGACTTAGAAAAGAAGAGGGAGGTGAGGATTTGGAAGCCAGCAACTATAGGAGGCTAGTAGGTTCATTAAGATATTTGACTCAATCAAGACCAGATTTGTCATATTCTGTTGGGTATGTGAGTAGGTTCATGGAAAAACCCAAAGTTGCACATCTGAAGGCTGTTAAGCAGATCGTCAGGTATGTGAAAGGAACTGCAGGTTTTGGGATTAAATATGGCAGATCAAATGGGCAGGGATTAGTTGGCTATTCAGATAGCAATCACCTTGTTGATAGGGAAGATGGGAAAAGTACTTCAGGGAACATATTTTTCTTTAATGGTGCTGCAGTGAGTTGGTATTCTCAAAAGCAAAAGATTGTAACTCTTAGTAGTTGTGAAGCTGAGTTTGTAGCAGCTAATGCAGCAGCTTGTCAAGCAATATGGTTAAATGGGTTGCTAAAGGAAATAACAGGAGTTGAGCAAGAACCAGTGTTGCTGAATGTTGACAACAAGTCAGCAATACCATTAATGAAAAATCCGGTGTTCCATGGGAGATCCAAGCATATTAACTTGAGATACCATTTCATCAGAGAATGTATAGAACAAAATCAAGTTCTGATCGATTTTGTGTCAAGCAACAATCAAAAGGCAGACTTGCTTACTAAAGCATTGGCAAGGTTGAAGTTTGAAGATATGAGAAGGATGATTGGTGTAGCTGAGTTCAAATAATTAAAGAAACAAGATTCAGTGTTTGATTTCTTTAAAATGGGAGCTTCACACATTAGTACAATTACATCCATCGGATCACTGTTGTACAATGCTAATGCGAAGTTGTTATTGAGGAGAAATTGAAGCTGAAGTGATTTGAAATAAAGCTGCATAATGAGATTAGTATTAGGGGGGTGAATGTTAGAGTTTTAATAAAGTTTTAAAGGTTTAGGTGAACTTTGAATAAATCTGCAAAGTGCAGGGGTTAGTTTGTAAATTTGTTTTAGTTGCCGTTAGAGTTTGTTAGTGGGTGATTAGTTGTTAAGAACTTTTGTGATAGATATATAATCCTAATCTCGATTAATAAGATCTTGCAGCTTGTTTGATTTGTTTTTCTCTCTCGAATTCTTTGTTTCAGAATCTTTATCATATATAATAATAATAATACCAGTTATTATTAATGCGGAAGCGTAAAGTTCTAAGCTTTATTAATAACCGAACAGGTTTCCACCGGTGATCGAACTACAAACAGTGCAGATAAACAAACAACCATAGGGGGTTTAGAAATCGACCTTAATGAATACCGAGATATTGTACTGAGGATTCAACGAACAGATATGCTAGAAATCCCGATCAGTAAGAACTCAATTACAAAGACACAATAACACGAAAGCTCAAGGACACACGGTCACACAGAAACACTCAGAATGATTCACTCAGAACTATGTGTTTCTAGAACACACTCACTATTTATAGACTATACTGATCTAACGAACCTTGCCTAGCAACGAACTACTAGTTTGTTGTTGGTTCGCAGCCCAGTTCGTTGGTATATAACCACAACTCCACAAACTCTATCAACCAATACAATATAGCTTGATACAACAAATGACACACTCAGATTATGCTCTAATAGACTCCCCCTTAGCATGTGATGTATTTGCTCTCATGTATCTACTCTTTTAACATTGTTGAATCAGATCTTTAACTTTAAAATCTTGATATTAGTTGAGATAGAGTTTGCGTCAACTGAACCATTTGTTAAATATCATTCATTAACTCCCCCTTTCACCATGCTAGTGAGTCAACACTTTAACCTGCAATTTCAGAAGACGAAAATGTGGTTTTTCTATTCTTTAGCCAACATAACTTAATCTTGGGCAAAAATCTCCTTCAGAAAACCAAGATAGTTAATTATCAGTTTTGAAAATATTAGTATCTTGTGTCGATCAGATCGAAACAAATAAAACATAAAATCTTTTTAGCTTTTACAAAATCTATATCAACACACACCTAAAATCTTTTTGTTTTTTATTCTTGATTTCTTTCAACTATGTATTGATGAATGTGGATGATGTTTGCAACCTAGGGTTTTTTTTTATAAAATTAGATGATGTATTGATGAATGTGGATGATGTATTGATGAATCATGAGTGTGGAATTGTGGATGATGTTTGCAAATGGCAACTTGAACTCTTAAAGTGAGCCTAGGGTTTTTTTTTATGAAATTAGATGATTAGAATTGTATAGTTGTATGGTGATTTGTAATTTTGCATGATGATTATAATATTAGTTGATTGTTTCTCTTTTAATTAGGTTAATTTTGGGAAAGACGAAAACTATTGATTCTTTTTTCAAAAGAAGTTGTGATGAACAAGTGGGTAAACGTCGTAAAGCTTCAACAAGTGAAATACAAGAGCATATAAATCAACCACAGTCAAAAGAAAGCCTAAGGTTCCAATTTGGTTGATAGAGTGGTTCGATTAGTCATGACACTTCCAGTTTCAACTGCAAAAACAGAAAATGGTTTCTCAATGATGAAAATATTCAAAAATCATTTTCGCAATAAGACGTCAAATGAGTATCTCGCAAATAGCTTGGTGATTTACATGGAAAAAGAGATTGCTGACAATTTTGATTCGAACTGCATAATTGATGAATTCAAAACACTTAAAGGGCGTCAAGCTGGGCTATAAATCTTCTTTTAGGTACACACCATTTATAGTTTTTATTGTTTTACCCGACTCGAATTCGATATTTATAGTTTTTATTGTTTTGACTTTTGACCCGACTTGAATTCGGTATTTATAGTTTTTATTGTTTGACTCGACCACAATTCGAAATTTATATTTTTTTTATTGTTTGACCCGACCCGAACCGGACCTCCAATCCGAACATATACCTCGAAACATAGCGGTAGAAAAAAATTAGGTCATATCACGTTCCGTCCCCCCACCAAAAATATTCAAGCTCCGCCACTGATGATAGACACCAAGACCATCGTAGAGTAATGCGAAATGGAACACATTTGCAACATGTGAAGCTATAAATTACCAGAAACGTTATTCGAGCGAAACATTTGCAACATGTGAAGCTATAAATTACCAGAAACGTTATTCGAGTAATTGATCATCGATAAATATGGAAATCTGTATATACAACAATCTGTGGAAGGAAAATGGGGAACAAATGAAGTAAGAATACATAGCCATTTTGTTGTGAAGAAAAAACCTCTCAACTTTAGTACAGGCTCAAGCTGTGGCTGCAGTCTTTTCTTCTTCCTCGAGTGGCGGCTGAAGGGTGCAGATGAGGTTGCGATCGCCATATACATTATCTACACGGCCTGTAAAAACCAACCAAACCCGTTTTAGTAACACAAAAATAAACTTGTATCCGACGAAAAAGAGTGAGAAACATACATGTGGTTGGCCAGAACTTAGCAGACCGAAGCCATGAAGCAGGGTAGGCTGCATATTCCCGAGAATATGGTTTTGTCCACTTGTCAGTCATGAGCACTTGAAGAGGATGAGGAGCTCCCTGTGAATGCCATTTCATGTACATAAGGTTAAAATCACAATTTTATGTCGTCTAGACAATGGTTATCAAACAGTTGTCTAGATATAAGCTCTTATTCAAAACTAATGGAACAGAATACCTTGATGACGTTGTTGTGGATATCGGCGTTTCCTTTCTCGATTTCAGCTATTTCTTCTCTAATGGAGATCAAAGCATCACAAAACCTATCTAACTCTGCCTGCATATCGATAATTTTTATGCATTATATAGAATGGAAGATATATAGTTATAATCGGTTTCAGGGAAAACTTTATGTAGGAGAATACCTTGCTTTCACTTTCAGTAGGTTCAATCATGAGTGTTCCAGGAACCGGCCATGACATTGTGGGGCCATGAAATCCGTAATCTATCAGACGTTTAGCAACATCTTCTGGCTCTATTCCAGCTGTAGTCTATATTTTCAAAATATAAGGAATTTATTTATACTTGGAGATATTATATACTGTATATTACAATACTTTGTATCCATATATTGTAAACAATAATTTGCTAAACATGCTATAACGAAAATAATCCAACTCTTTTAGATTACACAAATTAGGAAGTTTTTAATGCAGTATGAATACACTTTTTTATGACTTTCAACCCATTAAAAGATATATATAAGTTATAACCCAATCGACCCACTTATAAGTAAATGGGTCGATATTAACACATGTAGATTATGGTGGTGGCGAGTCAAACTTACCTTTAAGGGTCTCAAATCGACAATAAATTCATGTGCAACAGTTCCATTGACACCACGGAAAAGAATGGGGTAGTGACTCTGAAAAGTAGACGAAAAGGAAAAACATTAGTTTCACAAGCATCAGTGACTAACTGACTATGCACCCATACCATCATAATTCAATATTAAGAAAATAGTTGCCCAAGAAATGGAAGAGAAAGAAAACAAACCTCAAGACGTTTTGCCATGTAGTTAGCATTCAAGATGGCTATCTTTGATGCATCTGTAAGTCCCTTAGATCCCATCATGGCAATGTATGTATATGATATGGGCAAGATAAGGGCAGATCCCCAAGGTGCTGCCGAAATTGTACCAAGTGGCTCGGCCTTTTCAGGTGCTGGTAACCCTCCTGTCCCAACCTTTAAATCGAGTTTTTAAACCAAATGAGAACTAAAAACCATTAATATTAATAAGAAAATTATAGTAAGAAATAATTTAAATTTATTTTTATTTGGTGCTTACCACAGGATGAGAAGGCAAGTATGGTGCCAAGTGTTTTTTCACACCGATTGGACCCATTCCGGGACCACCTCCACCATGTGGAATGCAAAATGTCTTATGAAGGTTCAGATGACAAACATCAGCACCAATCCACCCAGGACTTGTTAGACCGACCTGCAAGAATTCAACTTATTCATATCCAATCTTGCTTCTAAAAGGCGTTAATAAGTTGAAGACCCTAATTTTGACCAATTTTATGCATGAAGCACCGCTTCAAGGGCCCCCAGGCCTTTGACAGATCGCCCTGAGCCTCAGGCGCACTTTATAAAACCAAGCATCCAATGCCATAAACATGTATAATATTTTATTGTAAAGTCGTAGATTAAACAGTTTCAATATACCTGTGCATTCATATTGGCTCCATCCATGTAAACCTGACCTCCATTGTCATGAATAATTTTGCAAATCTCGTCAATACCCTCTTCATAAACTCCATGAGTTGAAGGATATGTTACCTGACATTTTGAAGAACCAAAAAAAAAAGTTAATATTTATTCATGATAAATTTAATAATCATTAAAACAAGTGTTCCTTTTTTATGAAGATGAGCATACCATTAGAGCAGATAGTTTGTCCTTATTTGCTTCAGCAGCCTTCCGTACCTCTTCAATATTAATGTTACCTTTAGCATCAGTTCCCACAGTAATAATTTTCATCCCGCACATAGCAGCACTTGCAGGATTTGTTCCATGGGCTGACACGGGAATAATGCATACATTTCTATGATGATCTCCTCTTGCCTATAGTTGATCAAAGCAAATTTTCTTCAAATGATCTTAAAACTTGACAAGGGAGTGTGTGAATGTGTGTTTTGAAACTAATTATGTAGCCAGTAACTATATAACCAAAACAAACTTTTTATACAATTGAAGTATAAAGTTATGGTATGACATATTATATTTTAATGAACTATATAATAATTTTTATATTTTATTTGGTGACAAATTTTTGATCATTTACCATCTAAAATTTTCACATTTTTGTAAATAATAATAACAATGGGAAAGTAAGTGAAAGTATTTAACTAGTGTACAATAGAGGGTTAAATTAGTAGTTTTTGTTTTCCCTTATATAATTAACTTTAACGTGGACGGTATTTAACTGATTATTCAAACTTAAGTAATCAGAATCACTTTATCCAAACACTAAAAACCAATTGCCAAAAAGTGAAAACTAATGTATAAAGAAGTTGCGGTATACCATATGATATGCGCGGATAACCATTAGCCCGGCATACTCTCCAGCAGCACCGGCATTAGGTTGCAAAGAGAAAGAATCAAAACCCGTGACGGTACACAACATATCACCCAAATTCTTAAACATTTCCTGAAATAAATGCCATAGACAATTGTAAAATACTTAATCTTTAAACTAGATATTAATATAATTTCAAAATTAAAGTTAAAAAAGATAAAAGACATGATAATGATTACTTGATATCCTTCTGCCTGTTCGGTAGGAGCAAACGGATGCATATCTGCAAAGGCTGGCCATGTCACCGGCATCATTTCTGTAGTTGCATTAAGCTTCATTGTGCAAGACCCCAAGGGAATCATACTGTGGCATAATGACAGATCCTTTGACTGCAATTTGCTGATATATCTAAGTAGCTCATGCTCTGTGTGAAAACTAAGGAAAATAAAAAATAATTAGTCTAAATTTATATTATCCAAAGAGAAAAAGAGGTTTGAAATGGGAGGGTTGCATAATGGGTCAAGACGGTTTCGTATCAAAGTGGGTCCTTTTAGTACAAATAAAAAAGGTCAGGCTGGACTACCCGAAACAAGCTCCTTTTCTTGGAATATGTTAATAATTGCATCAAATCTTTTTTAATAAAGCGACAAAGGAGGTTTTATGTATTTGAATACAATCTAGTTGACCGTAACTTTTTTAGTTAAGTCCTTTAGTTTAACACGTGTTACCCTTTAAAGATAAACAGGACACAAATCAACCCATTTATAGGTAAACGGGTCAAAACCACCAAAATGAAGGGAAAAAAAATCATACGAGTTAAAAATTGGATGTGTCATATATGGAGTCTCCCTTACGAGCCCAGAAGGGATGACATTTTGAACCTCTGGTGCAAGAGATGCGGCAGTGAATGTTACCTACAATTTAACAAGAAACTTTAAGTTGTTTTCCAATAGAGGATGTCTCTAACTACTGATAAAAAAAAGTATCTGTATGAATAAAAATCTCACCGGTTTCCCCAATGAAAAAACTTTAAACAATGTATCAACATCTTCAATGGCGGTTGTTTCATCAAATGAGACAGTAATCTAAAAGCAAAAAATATTCGATTAGCTTCAAGAAAAAAGTCAACAGTTTGCAAACATTAGAGGTGGCAAAGATGGGCTGGTCGGGTAACAGGTCAAACATGTAATTTTCTTTTCGGTTGACCAGAAACATAATTTGCCCAAATTTTTTAAGTTCCTTACAACTAATTATTGTTTCAAATATGATCACAAAATAATATCACTGTAGTATTAATGTATTTTTTTAATAATGATTAAGGGATTTCAGGAATTAAAAATACACTTTAATAGACTTTTGACCTCCACATACCATCCCTTTTAAGCTAATTTTTACGATTTTACCCGTTTGACCGGCCCATTTATAAGTAATGGGTCAAAATTGCCACCTTTGGGAAGCATAATCAACAATGAAAACATGCTTACAGTATTTTTGTCAACAATACGAAGATTCATCTTGTTTTTAAGAGCTTCTTCCGCTATTGCAGTTGAATCAGTGCACTTTATTTTAACAGTGTCAAAAAAGGGGAGACCTTGGACATCTACCGTCCCGAGTTTCTTTAATCCAGCAACAAATGTTGCAGCAAGTCCATGGACACGTTGTGCGATTGTTTTTAGGCCTTCAGGTCCATGATAAACACCATACATAGCAGCCATATTTGCAAGCAATGCCTACATAATAACATGTGTCAATATTCGGAAAATTGATACCCACATCCAAGATTTTAGACCGGGGTATACACTATAATAACAAAAAGAACTGCAGCCTGCAGGTGATGCAACACAATAACAACTTCTATTTTTTTATCTTTTTATACTTTCAAAAACTTTTTTTGAGTGCCTGTCTCGTATCATAAACTATTCTTTTCTTTTTATTCGTCTCCAAGCTTTAGGGGTGTTTAGATCTGGGTTTTGAATATGATTATCCCTAATGTTTACTAATCAGAATCAAGTAAGTAACTTTAATATAACGAACTGTCAAAGATTATATTAATCACAAAATATTGTCTCGAAATTTATTAACTGTTTAAAGTTAACACATAAAATGACCAACAAAAGACATTTCTGTGAGGAACTAAATGAGGTGCATGTTGTGAGATGGGAGCAATAGCCTCTCAAACTACATCAAGAAGGGATAATCATTTTATTTATTTCTACCTTTTGATGATCAAATTTTATGTATGAAAATGGTTATTTGACCACAGGGATTATTTGTTTACTCAAAGACCCCCCAAAAAAAAAAAATATTGGTTAATTGACCGAAGTATCATTTGTTTACCAAAACACTAAAAACTATACTTGCAATCATCCTGTAACCAGTTTCAAAACGCAAATCCAAACACCCCCTTAAAAAACTCATGTCCCTAAAGACACCTGAACTACCAACCTTTTTTTTTTCTTTTCTGAACGGCAAATTGGGATCACTGACGAGATTACACCACCCACCCGATCATCTCCAACTAACTAACAACCTATTACCTAACAGTTGGTGATACAATATACAATTCTAAGACAGCATATCATTCAAGAAAACCGATACCTGAGCAGTACAAATATTGCTAGTAGCTTTATCCCTCCTAATATGCTGCTCTCTAGTCTGCATCGCCATACGCAATGCAGGTTTCCCCGAAGCATCAACACTCACACCAATAATTCTCCCCGGCATCATCCTCTTATACTCTTGAGAAGTTGCAAGAAACGCAGCATGAGGACCTCCATACCCCATCGGAACTCCAAATCTCTGAGCCGAACCCACCACAATATCAACTCCAAATTCACCAGGCGGTTTCAAGACACTCAAAGCCAACAAATCACTAGCCATAACAACCTTCACACCATTCCCGTGCGCATTCTTAACAAACTCCCCGTAATCCAACAACTCGCCTTCAGTACCAGGATACTGAACCAAAACACCACAAACATCACCCGAAGAGTAATCGAAATCGTTCAAATCCGAAACCACCACTTTCAAATCGAACCCATCTGCCCTAGTCTTGCAGATATCAACCGTTTGCGGGTGGCAGTTTCTTGCGATTAAAAATGTTTTCTTTTTACCCTTTTGGATGTTGTTACACATAGCCATGGCTTCTGCAGCTGCGGTTCCTTCATCGAGTAAAGAAGCATTCGACATTGGTAAACCGGTTAAATCCGTAATCATGGTTTGGAAATTGAGCAGGGATTCGAGTCTCCCCTGTGCAATTTCAGCCTGATAAGGAGTATACTGAGTATACCACCCAGGGTTTTCCATAATATTCCTTAGAATAACCCCAGGAACAAATGTATTGTAATACCCCATTCCAATAAAAGATTTAAAAACCCTGTTTTTAGAAGCTAGGGTTTGCATATGTGCAATCATTTGGGATTCAGTTAACCCTTGATCAAATTTGGGGAATTTCATGGAACCAATCCGGATTGATTTCGGAACAGTGGCGTCAATTAGTGAATCCAGGCTTGAAAACCCAACGGATTCCGCCATTTTACTCTGTTCTTCGGGGGTTGCGGAGTTATGGCGGCGTGGGAAAGTGTCACTGGGTTTCAAAGATTCTAACGAAATCGATCGAGTTTGCGTACCGAATCGGTGAGAATTTGTTTCTGATTTAACATTTCGGGTGGAGGAAAGGTGTGGGGATAATGAGGAAACGTACCTTGAAGATGAATAGGAAACAGGGGATGATGGATTTCGCTTGGATTGTGAAATCAGGCGCTTGAGAATGGATTTGGTTGCTAGCCTGCGTGCACGATCCATTGGGGATGGTGAATTAGAATTGAAATTGAAATTGGAATTGAAATTGAATGAATCAAGCTCAAAAGGTGAATCAAGCTCAAAAAATGAATCTTGAAGTGGATCTTCAATGCTCTGTTTTTATTTTAGTATTTCAATGAGTAGTGGGGTAGTGGGTTGGTGAGGAGGGGTTGTTGGGAGTACACTGACACACACACATATATATATATATATAATAATTATATATATATATATATTAGGCTAGAGAATGTTATGATTGATCCCTAAGGTATGCAACTATTGCCATAGGCTTGTTAGTTATTTTTTCTTTTCTAACAGTAAAACCGTTCCCAGTTATTTAACATTTGAGAGTCAACTCAAATATTCTTTGTAGGCGAAAACCGTAATAATCGGGTAAAATTGTCCTTTGACGCAAGTGTCGAGGCTCAAAACGATGACTTCTCATAGGAGAAGTCACCGAGTTACCACTCTACTAGAAGGCCTATTTGACACTTCAGGGTCAACTAAAGTATCCCTGGTAGGCGAAAACCGCAATAACCGGGTAAAATCGCTCCTCGACGCAAGTGTCGAGGCTCGTATAGACGACCTCTTATAGAAGAAGTTATCGGGCTACCATTCAGCCGGAAGGCATATATGATTAACCTTAATTAGCTTAAAGTTATGGTCTTTACCATTAATATTACTTAAAGTAGCATGATTAGCTTGTACATTGTAGTTAATCACCAAGTAGAATGGCTAACTCGTCTATTCTTTTTGTATTCCATTTTTAACGGTTTCAGCTTTTTTTTTAGAACTACAAGTTTATTAAAACACTAGTAAGAAGCTAAAAAAGAGGGTACAATTCAAACATACAAAGAGCAGAGTGTTAAGCAAAATACAGGGGAAATTCCAACCACTTAACCCAATCAAGATTATCAACTTTACCATGAAGCTTAACCCAAAAAAAGAAGGAAGATTTAACTTCCCCAGAGATAATACTTATCAAGTTAATTTTCATTCATTAGCATGGAATTGACCTATCTTATTCAAAATTTTGTTTCATTTAGTACTAAGATCAAAGTACAAATTTAAATGTATATGGGTGATATTCCACAAAAGCATTATTTTGCTTAAAAGTATAATAAAACACAAATTCAGTACAAAAATAGTGTTTGGATTCAATTTTTGCAATGTATTTGAATATTTTTGTACTGAACGAGTTGTTTGACCCACCCCGCGCGTTGCCGCGGGGTTGGAATTGTAGACTAATTAACATGAGGCTAAAGATGTCTAACAATATATACACTAAATAATTATACTACTGTCATAATATTAGTGCGTTGCGGCGGGCCACCCTCGTTGTTTGTCTTCAAAACTGAATGAATGATTTTCTACACTGCCTTTAAACCATGAAATATTTGTGTTTAGTCACAATTTGAAGATTTGCAAATATCATTAAGAAAAAGTTAAAATTTTTGAAAATATTTTAAAAAGAAATCTGTTTTAGTCAAGGAAAAGAAATAATAGTTGATATCTTCGGCCTATAAAATGTGACTAATGATTCTTGCTGCAAATCTTCTCCAAATTACATTAAAAAAGCAACATGAACATTCTATTGATCTCGAAATAATCGTAAGACCTAAACATTAGTTGAAATAAGATATATGATCGAAACAGGCTCAGATCTATCAAGAATTATCATCATTGCCATAGATGAAAGCGTCCAAAAACACAAATCCATTTGTAAAACATGAAGTAGGCTCAGATCTGTGAAGAACGATCATCATAGCCCAAGTTATTGATATAAGAACAGCCCGAGTCAACCGGGTTGACTCAATACCAAGTTAACTCAGAATAATCCCAAATCAGTCCCAATTTTACCATCAAAACACATCCATCAAAATTTGAAAGCCAAAACCATCATCACCATCATCATTTAAAATTGTTCCGGCGGCCGGAAGGCATGGCCGCCGCCGGAAATCCCTAAAACCGTCGCAAAACGACCACCAAGACAATGACCGAAACAGGCTCAGATCTATTAAGAATGATCATCACTGCCATAGATGAAAGCGTCCAAAAACATAAATCCATTTGTAAAACATGAAGTAGACTCAGAT
Source organism: Deinandra increscens subsp. villosa (assembly GCA_039602395.1). Classification (NCBI taxonomy): domain Eukaryota; kingdom Viridiplantae; phylum Streptophyta; class Magnoliopsida; order Asterales; family Asteraceae; genus Deinandra; species Deinandra increscens. The sequence goes on from JBCNJP010000016.1 coordinate 3,768,633, forward strand.
CTGTGAAGAACGATCATCATAGCCCAAGTTATTGATATAAGAACAGCCCGAGTCAACCGGGTTGACTCAATACCAAGTTAACTCAGAATAATCCCAAATCAGTCCCAATTTTATCATCAAAACACATCCATCAAAATTTGAAAGCCAAAACCATCATCAGTTCATCACCATCATCATTTAAAACTGTTCCGGCGGCCGGAAGCCATGGCGGCCGCCGGAAATCCCCTAAAACCGCCGCAAAACGACCACCAAGACAATCATCTATAGTCTCCGATCTACACATGCATGTTAAAATCGGTGTATAAGGAGCAAAAAAAAAGACGTCGTTGACTCAACGCCGACGCAACGACATCAGCGGAGCATCGACAGCAGGAACGACGACCTTCTAAGGTCATCAGAAAGACCGGGCTCAAACCGACGACGGCTGCGGTAAACGCCCTGCCGCCGTCGGTGAAATCATCGCACACCGGCAACCGCCGAACGACGACCTTCTAAGGTCATCAGAAAGACCAGGCTCAAACCGACGACGGCTGCGGTAAACGCCCTGCCGCCGTCGGTGAAATCATCGCACACCGGCAACCGCCGAACGACGACCTTCTAAGGTCATCAGAAAGGCCGGGCTCAAACCGACGACGGCTGCGGTAAACGCCCTGCCGCCGTCGGTGAAATCATCGCACACCGGCAACCGCCAACCGGGAGTAGCATCGTCGGTAACATCGTCGAAAACCGTCACCCACCATCGCCAATCTTCAGATCTGGAACGGGAGAGGGTTACAACCGGAGTTTTAGTGAGAGAGAGATGAATAGCATCTAAAAGTATAGAGAGAGAGAGAGAGAAATACGCCTGGATGCAAAGAGAAAGAAAATGGAGGATATAAAATGAGGTAAGGTTCCAGACCATTCCAGGGGTATAAATTGTCAAAGTCATAAACACTGAAGGACTAATAGTGTCAAAAATAATAAAAAACTGTGGCCAAAGTATGACAAAGCCAAAGTATACTATTCACCTCAATTTGTATTGTATATATATATAATTTGTATTTTTTTTACTTAATTTATTTTGTAGTGGATATGTATTTTTTATACTGGATTGGTGTTTTTACAGTTTTTATAAAAAATATCATTTTAATTTCACCATGTTTCTATGTATTTGTCTTATACCATCTTTATTATTTTAGAATCTTCCCAAGTGTCACATAGAATCATCTGCTAACAATACATATACATATACTTGTCAAAATACCATTAAGCTACGTAAACATTTTCGATCTTTATGTCGTAAACAAGTTCTAATACTTGTAGAATTCGTAGACATTATGTTATAATATATGTTCAATCAAATCTATTTGGTAAAAGTTGATTGATTACCTAGTTTATAGACAGAATCCAAGAGAAATAGCATAAAAAAAAAGCAATGGACCAACCTGGTACAAAATAAATTTATATAGCCAAATATATCAGTGGTAGTATAACTTAGGTACCACAAAAGTAAATTGTATTTGGTGAAGACAAATAGACAAATAAGTTGGTGGGTGATATTCTAATTTTAAAGAGGGGCCATGCACCAAACTTGAAGAATATGACAACATTGTGTCATTCTGAGTGGAAATGATGCAAAAGTTATATTTTTAAATAATTAATTCTAACTTTTTGTTTTAAAGTGTTTATTGATTGATTCTCGAAGTGAAACTCATATATCAGCCACAATATTTTTATTATATCAGTTTAGAAGAAAAATCATCGGTATAAGAAAACCATCTAAAGTTAGAACAGAACATGTGACATTAACCCTCATCCTCTTTCATTATCCATTGAACCAATAGGACAATTACATATTAAACACTTAAACTATTTAAGTTTATATATTTAAGCTGTGTTTGGCGCGTCATAAGCTAGTTTTTTAACGTACCAAACATGATGTTTTTTTAAAGCTAGCTTTTTTAAAAAGTTCGTTTGGTAAAGTCAAAAAGCTAGCTTTGGAAAAACTAGTTGGAGTAGCGTTTTAAATAGTTTTTATAATATTTACAGTTTTACTTTTCTCTAACTTATAAATAAATACTTTTATTTACATTTATGACATGTACTTTTATGTCATTTAATATTTATCAACTAGTTTTTATCAAATGTTATTTTTTATCAGTTGACTTATAGTTTATCAGATAGCTTATAGTTTATCAGCTAGCAGCTATTTTATCAGCTACCAACTAGTTTATCATCTAGCAGCTAGTTTATAAGCTAGCAGCTAGCTTTTCAGCTAGTGCGCCAAACACAACCTTAATTTAGAAAACAAATCATAAATATGATCCATATATCAGTATTCATGTTATTAAGGTATTTTATGCCTTAAAATCGGAATTTCATCAAGTCTATCTTAAGGATTCCTAAGGATCCTTAGAGATCCTGACTACCTCTACGGTTGGAGTATTCTCAAACAGGTTATATTGATACTGCGTTTAATACGTATTTTTATTACTAAGTATTAGATGGCATCATGGTTTGTTAACATTGACCAAATTTTAATAAACTTTTGAGTTTTTCAACTAAACTATGCTGAGCATCCTGTAGGATCCTCATTCAAACATTTTTCAAAATAATTAAAAGCATACACGGCACACCATGATGATCAAAATACTACTAAGTCATATATATGCAGGAAATACAAAAAGAGCAATCGACAGGGTTCCGACTGATGTATGGGGAAGACAACAACTTGGAGTTATTTATGGGGAAATCACATGAGAAGTTGTGTTGCTATCAAATCAGGAGCTAACGAGTCACCTTCGTAATTATTTCAAGAGATGACGTTGAGTTTGAATTTTTACAGCCGTCTTCTTGGTCGACAACTGTTAAAATTCAGGGGCAATTGTTAGGGCTGATAATCCGGGATCCTGGCGGCAGCTCAAATGGTTTGGTATCCTTACGCAAGTTCAGGATCCTGGCAGGTTCGAGCATCTCGGAATTACAGTTATCAACTAACCCGTTTGTTTTTCCCATGTGTCTTATTAATTGCAGGGTCAAAGAAACGTGTAGACAAGCCTAAAGACTCGGACAAATGATAGAGAACGTGGACTAAGTGGTCCACAACGTTCATATTGGCTTAGTTGGGAGAATACCTAAAATATAGGACAGTTGGTTATATTATTTCAGGATGCTCGCCAGAAGCTCAAAGGATCCTGAACTACAGTTATCGATTTAACCGTTACAATTGTCCACGTGTCTTAATTGATTGCAGGTATTAAGGGACGTGTAAATGATGGCTAAAGACTCGGTCAAGGCTTTATGGGACGTGTTGTAACTGACTCCAACGTTCACAAAGACTTGAAGACTCAATCCCTAGTTTTTAGCCTAGTTAGTTAATGTATTTTTGACTATTTAAACTGAGCTCTAGGACACACACAAGACACCTTTTTCTTTACACACAATCTTTACGATTACCATTCTCTGCAACACTTAGAATTCGAGCTCATTTACTTTGTAACCAGTACTTTCGATTATATAAAAGTTTTAGGAGGCAGGTACTTTGAACCGGCCCCCGAGGTTTTTTGCCAGGCTCCTTGAGGATACTCAAGGATACTTGGATTTTCCCTCGTTACATCCTCGTGTCTATTATAGCAATTACATTTTCATCTTAATTTACATCAAACACGCTACCTCACATACGAAGTTTGATCAACTAATTGCTTAGGCAGTTTTTGACCAAAACAGTCCCCCCCCCCCCCCCCCCCCACACACACACACACATATTTTTAAAACATTCATAACTCTTTAGACGACATCATTTTTTTTTAAAAAAAAAATTACACCATAAAAGAAGTTTTTTTATTTAAGACGCGTACAATGTTGTTATATATAAAATAAATAAATAAATTTCTCTTTCGATTGTATCAAAATGTTCACATCATTGTGTCAAATATTCAGATCATTATGTCATATTTTATCAAAAATCGAAATAGTAGTTTTTTTTTTAGTTTTATATATAGCAACACTATATATAATTTTGACACAATGATCTGAACATTTTGTGCCAAAAATCGAAAGAGTATTTTTTTAATTTTATATATAACAACAGTATACGCGTTTTAAAGATAAAAAGAAAGGCTTGTTTTTATGGTGTATTTTTTATTTAAATAATGTCGTATGTGAAAGTTATGAATATTTTAAAAAATTGGGGAACTTAATTAAAAGTCAACAAAGATGGCTAAGACCAAATTGTTATTCCTTCTTTTTTTATTAGATCAAGATCCAATGGCTAAAATTCATTATTATTTTTCTTACCAAACCAAACTTCTCATTTAAACGGTTAAACCTCTCTCTCATGTCATTATATTATACGGATTTTTATTTTCATAGTCGAACTGTTTTACATATCTATTTTACTTCCATAAGTTGGTATTTGTTTTTTTAAGTACAATATCTTACGCAAATTTTACTATTTTTAATACGTGAAACTATGATTTTCTATTAAAAGATTTTCAGATTTGAAAATGAGTAAATTATAAAATACTAATCAAGTTTTTCGAGTGTTTTATCAATGTCATTTAAAAAGTTTTATTTATCTAAAGCCGTCCAACTTTTTATTAGATGATTCAATCTTATATGTTTTTTTTGTAAGTGTTAAAATTTTATAAAATAACTTAGACAAATAAAATATATGAATTTTGATTACTATTTGATGATTAATTTTTTTAAATTAACTTGAAATAAGAGATAACTTTAATAAAACAAAAAATATTAAATAATAACCAAATAAAAAGGTTATTCAGTTTAATTCAAATTTAAAATTTTAATCACCAATTCATATATGTTTCGTTCCCCTAAGTTAGTTTTATAAAAAATTTACATTTATAAAAGAGTAAATTATCACTTTCATCCTCATCGTTTAACAAGAATTATCATTTTAATCCATTAGTTTAAATCTTGCCTAGGATACATTGTGTTTTCAAATAAATTATCATTTTGATCAACTTCTGTTAACACCTTTAGATTTCATGTTATTATTAACATTAATCTTGTCTTTTTCTTTGCCATAACTGAAAATCAAATTTTATCTCTCGTAAACCTAATCAATATATTGGATATATTCTTTAATATATATTTTTATATCATACTTACGGTTTGCGTTCTGAACAAAAAAAAAAATTAACTGATGTTTAAAAAAACGTAATTTTTACTAAAAGTATAGACCAATTTTGTTAGTTTTGTGTTTTGAACTAAAGGTATAAACCATTTTTACTAGAAATATAATAAAAGAATATACATTTTTACAAATATTTTTCAGAAACACGATTTTACAAAAAACTTCAGAAAATATATTGGATACATGTGATTTTAATACAAAGTTCTTAACACATAGACGCCATACTTCTGTCAAGATGTCTATTCTTTTTATTGTATTCTTAGAAAAATATTTGTAAAAGTTGTGTTTTATTAAAAAAAATAGTTTAAACTTTTTGGTTCAAAATGCAACTGTAGAAATATTTATAATATACAAAACATTAAAGAGTAGATGCAATATATTAGGTTCAAAAGAGATTATATTTTTTTTTCTGATTTCTAGCTGTGTTAATAAAAAGGACAATATTACTCCTGATACTAACTTGGATTAACGGTGTTAACAGAAATGGAACAAAATGAAAATTTATTTTAAAAGCACAATGTATTGTAGCAATATTTAAACTAGTGGACTAAATGGCGATTTTGATCAGGGATTAAAATGACAGTTTACTCTTTATAAATAGTATTATATCCAGAGACTTTAACACCTAATGAAAATTAAGTTACTTTAGATAGAAATTTTTTGAGTAACTTTAACAGAACAATTGAGAAACTTGATTATTGTTACGTGAAGTATTCCCTTTTAAAAATGATTAAAAACTTGTTACAACAAGAAAGTACACTTTCCAGAATAAAAACAAAACCGAAACTATACGACTCAACGACTTAACATAACATAACATTACACAAACTCATGATATACCTTTACCATATTCTTTATCATGACCAAACTGCAAGAAGAGCCATTAACCCTGCCCCAAGGAACAATGCAATATAAGACACAACTTGCAGCCTACCATTGCATCTCATTTTCTTGCTCATGAAATCTGCAGCAATGAGGTCAACCAAAGCCATATAAACCAAAATCCCAGCAGATATAGCATCAAGCACCCCTTCAATAACCAGAGCTCTAGGGCTGTTAGGGTCGTAAAATGAGCATATAATCATGCCTATTCCGATCCCTAAAGGTGTCGTTATAGCAAAAAAGCATGCCATTGTAGTTGAATGAAGGGTCCCGAGCTTCGCCTGAGAGATGCATCCGCCTAGTGCAAACCCTTCGAAAAATTGATGGAAGGATAATGCACCGAGTAAGGGTCTAATGGTACACGGGCTTTGTGATACGCCTAGTGAAAGTCCGATCAGGATCGAGTGCGATAGGATCCCGAGTTCCAACACCTGTCAAATGAAGATTTAGATTAACATAAATGATTTTCAAGAAAATGATTAGTTAGAGCATGTTTGGCTAACCATTTAAAAATGACTTATTGACTTGTTAGCTTTTCAAAAAACCAATAAAGTTAAAATTTATGTTTGGATAGTGAAAAAACACTTTTCAAAATAACTTTTCGAAAAAGGAGGTTTATGTATTATTCCAAAAGCCAAGAAATCTTGGCCTTTGAAACTCCATTTGGCTTTTTGAAAGAAAATTACTAATACACCCTTACTTAACCTTATATTCACCTAACTTTATAACCACATAACCCCTTTTTAGTCATTTTACATATAAAATAAGTAATCCCACTATAAAAACTAATCCAATTTTTTTTTTTTAAAAACTCATTTCCAAAAAGTCATAAGTTAATAAGCACTTTTGCACTCAAATAAGCACTCCCAAACATACCCAAGATATGATCAAATATATTCTACCTGCGAAACAACGACATGTCGAACGCCACCCTCGTCTTCATCATCATCGCTAAAACCATGCGAGTGCCCTTCCGAATGCTCGGCTGCTTCTTTATGACCATGACTATGATGTGCAGCATGAGCATGCATCCCCACAATGTGAATCCCACCACCAGTTTCCTCCCTAAACACCTCATTCTGATCATTCACCACCAACGGAACTATCAAAGATTCTGAATCAGATTCAGCCAAATCATCTGTACCAACATCCTGGCTTTGATTCATTTGCTTGCTCTCATAATACTGAGTGCTGATAAAGTCAACAAGCAGTGTGGTCAAAGCAGCCATCATAGCAATGAAACCCGAAAAGGGAAACTTGGCCCAGGGAGTTTCCGGGAGGCAGGTGTTTGTTAATGCCTCGGTAGCCTCCGGCAGCATGTGCACGAATCCGGTGGCTAAGATGACACCAGCCCCAAAGGCTTTGGTGGTGAAAAAGAGATTGGAGTTGGTTTTGAAGTAGCCCCAGTTTTTGCTGAGCAAGGGGATGGTGATACCTAGGATCCCGGAAACAAGAATGGCCGCAATGGCCGCAAATTTAAGGATGTGAGCGGTTGTTTCATCGCGGCAGGGGCCTAACTCGGGTGAGTCGGAGCAACTAGTTGCTGACATGGATTCAGAAAAGTTCCTGAAAATGAATCCTGTTTGGGATACAATAATAGTTGGGAGAACTAAAGATGCATTACTAGACAATCTTAAAAGTTAAACAAACAATGGTCTCTCTTAAAAAAAAAGAACGAGCTATTTGGGGTGCTGACCCCAGACACAGCAATCGCTCGCTCGATTACAAGACACACATCCTGCTCCATTTTCTGGAGCTGGATGTGTGTGTCGAGCGAGCTTTGTCCTGACCGACAGCACCCCATAGCTCGTTTCTTACAGAATCAAAATCCAGGTTTAAAGACCCGAAAGCGACTAATTTAAAACAACAAATAAAAAAAAATGCTATGTGTTTGTAATCAATGTATTACTAATTACTAAATTCAAACAAACTCCTAAAAGTTCATATAATAACCATTGAAAATTCATATAAAAAAATGCAATGTGAAAGGTATGATTTCTTCCAATCTTCAATCATTTATACAGAATTTGAAAAATAGATTCATCTCAAATCAGAGTCATAGAATTACCTCCTGGAGAAATAGGAACATTCGCTTTAATTTTCCCTAAATTCAGCAAACCGTAGAGCTCCTGAAACATAATCGAAACACAATCAATTAGAACAGAATCAATCAAATAGATGTATAATTTAGAGAAATAGAAACCTCGAGCATCCACATGGTGTGAATTGCGATGAATTACGGGATCAAAATGCTAGGGTTCTACAGAAATCAACGCGATTAATAGATCGATTCACGTTGAAGTTCGTGATGCATCAATTGATCAAATTGAAGACGCACCAATCTTCAATTGTTCATAATGTTCGTAAAAACTTATAATTTATAGAGCGTGTTTATCTATTGGTTGTAATTTGGAATCAATGTCGACATAGTTTCAGTAAAATGGTACGATTTCGGTGAGTTTTGGAAGGAAAAAGTTTCAGAGATGGCGTGTTGGTTTCTCTATTTGTACTATTTGGTTAATTTTCATTAATGGTCCTTCAAGTTTGGAAAGCAGTGAAACTTTTTTTTCTTTTTTTAGTTTTTTTTATAGAATTAATAAACTTTAAAGGTTTGAGACAACTCAAAATATTTTTTAAAAAAAATTACGTGTAAATTTTGTATTAAAGATAGACCGGTTAACTAAGCACATAATGATTATTATGTTAGTAGTAAAGCCTCTAAGTTGCCACATTAAAGACTCGGGTTCAAACCTCGCTCCTAGCACTTGGTTTTTTTTTTTCCTCTAGTAATTCATTACAATTAATTTTTCTAGTAAACAAAGTCTATTGATCTTAAAGTTTCTCATCCATCATTTTTGTTTAAGGGACCTAATATGTTTAAGTGTTCAGTCATATATAGCCTAAAGGCAAGAAACATGGTTTTTCCTTCTAGTCCTAATCGGTTTAATTTCTTTCAATTAATCTTGAAGCTTTTCATCCCTCGTTTTTTGTTCAGCTTTTTGTAGCCAACGGTCCATTCTTTCTTCACTTAAGGTCAAAAACTATGAATCAGTTCATAGTTTTTTTGTTCAGATTTGTTAGCCTAAACATGTTTTTATCGTTTACTTTAAGATTTCTTTATTTAAAAACTATGAATTAGTTTTTTCAAAAAGGTAAAAAAAGAATGAGAATTTGAGGGCTTCAATGTTAATGTTCGTTTGGGGGCTTTAAAAATCTTGAGCCCGCCCTGATATGACTTATATATAACTGCATAAATAGTTTACAATTTACAATGCCACTTCTATCATGATTCATCGCTTTATTTATTAAGATATCTTGTTGGTAAAGTAATACTCACTCAATCAAAAGGTTGTGAGTTTGATTTCTATAAGTTATAAGTTGTATTGATTTCTCATAAAAGTGTTATAAATGTTTTTTTTTGGAACGGCATCGATCAGGCGACTTTGGTCTCACGTGTAAACCTACCCTTGCGGGGCTATGTCCAAGGTCGATTACTCGGACCTCCGTGAGAACCAAGACACCCCCTCCTGAAGCTTTCTCCTGGCAGAAACCCCCTCCTGGGACAACATGGGGTAAAACTGCCTCCCCTTGGATTAGAACTTGGGTCACATAGTAACCAAAGCCCTAAGAGCCAAGGGGGTAACCACTAGGACAAGTCCTAGTGGTTAAAAAAGTGTTATAAATGTTGTGGTCCAAAAAACGAAAAAAGTATTATTGTTGTCATTAGACCAGATGTGGATAGTCCACCGGTTATTGAAATAAGTGATTTTTAAATGTTTGTGTTTGTAAATAGTATTCTAAGTCGATGTAAAATTCAAACTAATGCTATATAATGGAGTCCAAATTGTCATGAAGAAAGAACTATAACACCAATTGTTGACTAATTTAATATTTGGGTTCTGATCTGTAAATGAACCAAAGTTGAAGGACTTGATAGTATATTTAGATAATTTTCCTTTGAATAAGATATGATGACATCAACCGGACATAAAACTGCGTGAGGTTTCTTAAGAAAAAGGCCAATTTCATGCCGTGCCAGAATAATTATAGTGTAATAGTTTTTTATTTAACGATAATTTTTTTATTTCTTATTTTTTTCTCATAACAGCGATTAGATTTTATTACCCGAAAACAAACGGCGTTTTTGAACTACTCTCAGATCTTCAATACTCGGTTTCCAGTTTTGTGTTTTTCTAATCCGGCTTTTTGGTTATCCGTTTAAACCAAATAAGATCTTTTATTTTTTTTAAAATCTATACTTTTTTAGCCATGTAATCAAAATGTTAGTCCATTTAGGATTAAGTTAGCCCATCCACTAGCTCACTGTAATTTGGGATACACTCTTGTGCCTTCTTTGATTAGAATAATCACAATATATAGATTACATTGACCTAATCTATATTTGGTAAATTGACAACTAAATAACAACTAATATACAATTGGACTACACTAATGATTTGTAAATATTCTATACGATATTACACCCCCGCAGTCGAAACGGTAGGATCCCGGATGTTGAGACTGGATTGAAAATCATCGAATAGAATCTTGGGTAGTCCTTTGGTGAAGATGTCTGCGATTTGGTAACGTGAAGGCACATGTAAAACCCGAACGGCACCCTTAGCGACTTGTTCGTGAACAAAGTGTATGTCGATCTCGATATGCTTCGTACGTTGATGTTGTACGGGGTTCGAGGAGAGATATATGGCACTGATATTGTCGCAATACACTAGAGTGGCCTTAGTTGGTGGTGCGAAGAGCTCACAAAGAAGGTTGCGAATCCAACAAGTCTCGGACACAACATTCGCAACGGCACGATATTCCGCTTCGGCACTTGAACCGAAAATCGTTGGTTGTCTTTTGGATGACCATGATAGGAGATTGTCCCCTAAATATATTCTGTAGGCAGAAGTGGACCGTCTAGTGTCGGGACATCCGGCCCAATCGGCGTCGATGTAAGCAATGAGGACGTCCGAGTTGGACCGGTTGAAGGTGAGGCCAAAGGTAAGCGTCCCTCGAATGTATCGTAGTATTCGTTTTAATGCGAGCATGTGGGACGTTCGGGGTGCATGCATGTGCATGCACACTTGTTGTACGACATAGCTTATATCCGGACGAGTGATTGTAAGGTATTGCAAGGCACCGACTAGTTGACGATATTCGGTCGGATTTTCTAAACGTGAGCCGGCGATAGCACTTAGCTTCCCATTGGTATCTACTGGAGTGGCGGCGGGATTGCATGATGCAAGGCCTGCTTTGGTCAAGATCTCCATGGCATATTTCGATTGGGATAGTACAAGGGTTTGCGAGTTAGGCCGATGAACCGAGATACCCAAAAAATAGTTTAGAGAACCCAAATCTTTCATCGAGAATTCTGTAGCAAGGAGAGCCATGTTTTTCTTGCGGAGAGCCGGTGAAGATGTCACTAAGATAATATCATCCACGTATAAGAGAAGATACGCGGTGTCGGTCCCTTTGCGATAAATAAATAAAGAGTTATCGCATCGGCTATTGAAGAAGCCGATTGTGGTAGTGTAGTCCGAGAACCGTTTATACCATGCCCGTGGGGCTTGTTTAAGACCGTATAGGGACCGTTGTAGGAGACAAACATGATTCAGAAACCGCGGATACCGGAGACCGGGGGGTTGATGCATGTAAACGGTCTCGTTGAGTTTCCCGTGAAGAAAGGCGTTCTTCACATCGAGTTGATGAATCTCCCAATTCTTATTCAATGTCAAGGTAAGAACGGTGCGAATTGTGGTAGGTTTTACCACGGGGCTAAATGTTTCGCCACAATCGATCCCAATTTGTTGGGAACGTCCGTCACAAACAAGTCTCGCTTTATATCTCTCCAAAGTGCCATCCGACTTCATTTTATGTTTAAAGACCCACATACTCCTCACAATATTCATGTTTGGTGTCCGAGGTACCAATACCCAAGTCTTATTGTCGATAAAGGCACGGAATTCATCGAGCATGGCGTGATTCCAATCCGGGTTTTTGAGGGCATCGATGGGGCTGCGAGGAATGGGTGAAATGTGTGTGGATGCGGTAAGATTAAAGGGTTGTTTCGGCTTGGAAATTCCGGACATGCTACGGGTATGTATTGTGCGTTGAGGGAGAGTAGGTGGGATAGGCATCGATGAAGAAGGTGGAGTGGGGGAGACAGTGGTGGCTTGGACAAGAGGAATTATGGGTGAATCGGGAGGTGATGGTTGTGGGGAATGCATTGGTGAGGGTACAGGAGAAATGGGAGTGTTTGTTGGTTGTGGAGGGGTTGGGACAGAAGGTGTTATGGTGGGTAGAGGGGACCATATGGTGGGGTGAGGGGATGTGTCGAACTCAGTGTAAGAAGGTGGTGAGGAGTGAAGATTTTTGAACGGAAAAGTCGTTTCATTGAAGACGACATGGCAAGAGAGTAGGATGCGATTTGTGGATAGGTCTAGACACATATATCGGGCGGATGCCCGAGGTAGACGCAAGGAGTGGATCTTGGGTCCAATTTATGTATGGTGTTAGGTGAGAATAATGGGTAACATAGACAACCGAAGACCCGAAGGGTGGAGTAGGAGGGTTGGCGGTTGTAAAGGTAGAGGGTGGGGGACGAGAATTTGTGAGGAGGGGAAGGAAGAATGTTGTGTAGGTATGTGGTGTGGGCTAAGGCATGATGCCAAAAGTTAACGGGAACCGAGGCGTGATGTAAAATGGTTCGCATCATATTATTGATTGTGCGGATCATTCTCTCGGACTTCCCATTTTGGGGAGATGTGTGTGGACAAGAAAAACGGAAGGTCATCCCATTCGATTGTGCGAAATCTTTAAAAGATTTGTTAGAATATTCACCACCGTTATCACATTGAAGACTTTTTATTGAAATTTAGAATTGTGTTTTAATAAATGTGTGGAACTTCACAAAAATAGGAAATACTTGATTTTTAGTAGCTATGGGAAAAGTCCACAAGAAATTAGAATAATCATCTAAAAATAAAAGATAGTAGCGGTGACCTCCCGAACTAGGAACGGGGGAGGTCCACAAATCGCTATGTATTATTTCAAAAGGTGACAATGTATTAGTAGTAGAGGAATAAAATGGCATTCTAGTAAGTTTGCCCAAAACACACGATTTGCAACTCGATGGCGACGAGTGCTTTATTACAATACGAGAAGGAAATGATAAATGTTTATTTAAATAAGATAAAATATGCGAGCCAGGGTGTCCTAGGCGAGAGTGCCAAAGATCTTGGGTTGTTGCAGAAAGAGCATAGGGGCGTGAAACTTGAGCTTGGTCAAGGGAGAGAGAGTAGAGATCCCCAACACTATTGCATCGGAGGAGCGGGTTTTTGGTCCGGAACTCTTTCAAAACAAAACCATATCTATCAAATTCAATGGATAAATTATTATCGGTGGTTAGTCGTCTTACGGATAAAATATTTTTCACAAGATGAGGTGAGTAGAGAACGTTCTTGAGTAGAAGGGGGGGGGGGGGGGGTATGGTGAGGGGAGGGTTTGATCACCGGTGCCATGGATTGGAATCTTTGTGCCATTACCTACAAGGCTACAATTATATTCCGAAAAATACCATTATTGACATAAGACGAGTAGTTACCTTGATTGTTTGTCATATGTTGAGTAGCACCGCTATCAACGACCCAAGAATTATTGGATTGTTGCTGTTGAAGGGAGAGAGCCGTGAACGCTTTATCAATATCGGTGGCAGTGTAGTTGGCTTTGGAAGAGGCATAGGCCTGTGGTGGATAGGGGCTGTTGGGCCTTGGGCCCAAAATGCCGGCTGAGGGAGACGGATTAAAAGTGGGCTGCGAAGAAGTGGGGTAGGGGCATGGGGCTTGAGTGGGCCAGTTCTGGGCCTGATTATATTGTTGTTGGGCCCAATATTGAGCCGTAGTGGGAGGCTGGGTCGACCATGGGGAGCCCGGATTCACCCAATTAGAGTCGGCGGTTGCAGTGTTCCAATTGGGAGCATTGTTCCTGTTGAAGTTATGCCCAGAATTTCCGCCACCATGATTGTTCCTTGTTTGACGGGTACGACTGTTACGGCCACGGTTGTTGTATCCCCCACGTCCTCGAGTGTAGTCGCCGCGAATAGTGTTGTAATCATACGAGGCTCCGTTGGGACGAAACCCGTCGTTTCCGCGAGAGGTATGAGCGTGAAGAGCGGCTCCGGCTGTGAGGGTGGCGGCTGCCGATTGGTTCTGTTTTCTCGTCTCCTCAAGAATCAACTTGGAGCGAGCTTCATAGAAGGATGGCAGAGGGTTGGTTTGCTGTATCATCATGGCGATCCCTTCATACGACTCCGGTAGACCGGCGATAAGTTGTAAAACTAACCGCTGGTTCGAAACTTTGGCCCCGACATTTGCTAACTGATCTGCTAGCATCTTCAAGGCCTGGAAATACGACGAGCAGTTGGGAAAGTTAGCGAGTTTGGTGGTGACGAGTTTGTGTTCCAAGTAGACGGCCCTCTGGTTTTGGTTATCTTGGAAAATTCCGGCGAGAGACTCCCAGGCTTGTTGTGCGGTGGCATCAACTTTGAGTATGGTGTTTATGAGGTCATTAGAAATGGTACTATAGATCCATTGGATTACAATGGCATCTAAACGTGCCCATAAATCGGCGTCGGGCCCAGATCGAGAGGAAGAAGATTCGGTTTGGGGAGGAATAATGTGGTCGAGGACTTGAAACGCGCGGCAGTGGATTTTAAATAACTCCGCTCACGAAGTGTATTGTCCGCTATCCATCTCGAGAGTAACCGGTACGAAGTTTTTAATATTCGTTACGGTGACTGCGGGGTGGATTTGGGTGGTTGGAGGGGTGGCAGGGTTGGATTTGTCAGACATAGTGAAGGAAGAATGAGGAGGGATACGGTTGACAGGGGAGGAGGACGGCGGCGAGTAGGGAGGAGGGTGGGCGGCGATTATGGAGGAGACCTAGTCTCTGGTACCATGTAATTTGGGATAAACTCTTGTGCCTTCTTTGATTAGAATAATCACAATATATAGATTACATTGACCTAATCTATATTTGTTAAATTGACAACTAAATAACAACTAATATACAATTGGACTACACTAATGATTTGTAAATATTCTGTACGATATTACTCACAACCCAAATAAGAATTTTAGGTTAAACTCTTATACATTAACTAATGAAAACGTAAGCAAAATATGTAAAAAATGCTTCTTGTTTGTTTATTTAAGGTGTATGTTGTATTGTGATTATAAACCTTTTAGGATATGTTAAAATGCTTGTTGTTCGTTTATTTTTTGTTGTTAGGCGAAAAAGTAGGCAAAATATGTTATGCGGTTGAATAAGGTTTATACGGTTTTATCCGAAACCGAACCGTATTGAATATGGTTTGTTTGGAACTTTCTCAATACGGTTCGGTTCGGTTTACGGATATGCCAAAAAAAATCAAACCTAATAAACCAAACTGAATAAACCATAAACCGAATTGTTGAGCACCCCTAGTGGAAGTTCAAGCTCAAGAGGTAACATAGATTTATGTTATATGCACATGTATAGAATGGTTGTGATCAAATTAGCTATTGATCGGGTCCATGAGCAGGGGCGGACCTAGGGGGGTTCAAGGGGTGGCACGTGCCACCCCTTAAATTTGTACGCGCAGTGGAAAATTTTGAGATTTTTTTGGATTTTTTAGATTTTATCACCGTGTGGTACCCGTGATTTTTTTTATGTGTTTCTAGTTCCGCCTCTGTCCATGAGACCTTATGATGAAAAATATAGATATTAATGAAATTGGACCTTCGGGTCAGAATAATTGGTAATATGAAATGTTAGTGGATGGTATAAGTGTCTAAGAGGGTATATAAACCTCCCCGAAGTATAAAGATGGATAATATGGAAATGGACCTTCGGGTCATAGTAAATGGTAAGATGATATGTTAGTGGTTTGTAGGACGGTCCCGTGAGGGCATAGGAACCAACACAATTCAAATAATGGCAAAAGACATGAACATTAAACAATGAAATTTTATTGGATGCAACTATAATGCGAAAACGATTCATGATGATTGTCGAAAGTGCCAAAGTATCTTTAAAAGGGGTCATGGTCCATTTTATTATGTTATGCCTATAGATATAGATGATGATATGTTATGCTATGTTTAGTCCATGTGACTTAGATAAAATTAAAATAGATATGAAAATGGTCTAATGGGTCAAAATATGTTAATATAGATACAAAGTATAAAATGTTGGACCTTTGTGGTTTTAATATTTAATTGAACATGTGAATGGTTGTAAATGATCAAGATGTCATAAAAGAATCACAAATTGGTACATAGGGTGAAGAACAACTTGTGAAGTTGTGAAACCCTTAGATACAGATAAAAGCAGTACTGTAATATGGCAAAAATTGTTGATACAATAGACTATGGCAGTATACTTGATTATATGTATAATTAATCAAATTTTGGACTTGAATATATGAGTAAAGAGATATGTTTAATATCCGTTAGATGTAGATTGATTAATGACTTAGAGCATGACTAAGGTGATAGGGAAGTCGATTGTTCATTTTTGTACTGTAACGCTGCCAGATTTAGATACGAGCATGTATCTTCATCGATGAATCATTTGGATCAACACAATCATCGATCGACTTGAATTCACGTGGTCTTCTCATTCATATCAGTGTTTTCATTACCGATTTACCAAATCATCATTGTTGATCTATAGTAGCTCGGTTATAGCTATGTGTGGATAAAGTGAGCTACAATTGGATGTATTAGATCGATCAGAAGGACCTACAAATTTTAACGTCGTTACATAATCTCTCATATTTCCATTTTCTTTTATGTAGCGTTTATAGCAGTGCAACTGTTTTGTGTAACTGAGTCGTCTATGCAGGTTTGTTTTGCATTTTTCCTAAGCGTAACAAATTTAGCACATAAGCTAGTAATGCAATGAATACAATCGTGTAACATAACTTTTAGGCAATAAGCTCAGTACTTTAAGCGTTTGTCTTCTAACTTGAACGTTGTTACTCGATTATTTTTTGTATTTTCTGTTTCTTTACGTAACGTTGTAGCAATGCAAGTGCTTCGTGTACCCGTGTTATTTCCATAAAAACCCATGAGTGTGAAATCTATTTTGTGTTAAAAGTGAAAAGAGTGTAAGGTTGATTTTATAAAACTACTTACAAGTTAGGAATGTCAAAGTGTTATATTTGAAACTACACAAATGGTCCTTAGAATAACAATACAACTGCTTATAAATTAACAAAGAGTTAAACTGATCAAAATACACATAAAACCATCCGCGCAAAGTAACACCGTTAAATTCAAGGGTTATATATTTAAAACTATAAAAATTGTGAAGAAATCATCAAAATGATCATATTGACGTTGAACTTTTGCAAAACAACTATTAACTATGGTTAGAGGCTTGTCTGCCTCTTTAACCGACAAACCTATCTTGATCTTTTTCTATTTTTCTTTTGAACGATAAATTTGAATCACTGATGGGGTATTACCCACTCACCCGATCATTTCCAATCCCTATCAGAAGA
Source organism: Deinandra increscens subsp. villosa (assembly GCA_039602395.1). Lineage (NCBI taxonomy): Eukaryota > Viridiplantae > Streptophyta > Magnoliopsida > Asterales > Asteraceae > Deinandra > Deinandra increscens. The sequence continues at coordinate 3,786,200 of JBCNJP010000016.1, forward strand.
AAACTCATCATAGGTGAGAAAATCCCTGACCAGTTTGTAACCCCTATTTATTTAATTTTTATTACAAGTGAGAATTGAACCCAACACCTCCCCTTTATAATGTCTTGGGTACCTCCGGTTTGGATGAGATTATATATGAGTAGGTAAAAGGTCACGGGTTATTTTGCAAAAAGGTGATTTTCCCAAAATTTAATCTTAGGGACCAAATATATAATTTACGCTAAACTAGAGGGCCATCCGTGCAATTTACCAAATTAAAAACCATAACAGTAAACGTGGTAAGTATGCACCAACGGAAATCACAAGTTCAGAAACCCCCACCCACTTTCACAGAATCCACAAATCTCCCGTTCTTTCTCGCACACTCAAATCCGATAACTACCGTCGCCATTAACCTTGCTTACTCATTTCGAGGACTAATTCAGAAGTTTATCGCGATCTGATTCTCGATTCGAAGACGACGACGAGAAAGATGGTCCTAAAACGCCTTCTCGTTGAGGTATATCGTCAATCAATCCGTTTCGCATGCCAAAACTTGAGATCTCACCTTTTTCTTTGATTGAATCATGTTCTCCATGTATTATAAGGTTTACGGTTTCACGTTCAGTTTGCTATTACTTTGATTACGTTTTAATGAATGGAAACCCTAGCCTTATTTAGATTTTGGGGCTTTTGTAGATTTTTTAATTCCCTGTAGTATGATTAGTAATTAAATATTGATGCGTCTTCATGTTAATTTGGTAGAAACTGCCAAAATGGTGATTTGTAGCGTGTTATTGAAGCTGGGGCTGATAAGCAATGGCGGGAAAGGAAATTATTTTAGTGAAAATTGTGAGAGAGATTGAAAATAGGTATAAATTTAGGGTTGATAGTACTCATACAGTGGTTTGGAGATCAGTTGATGTAAATGTAATATTGATCATGAGGCTATTTTATATTATATTGTAAGACCAAAAGGATGGTTAACTGAATGGAGGAAGAAAAATGATTTTCAAGAATCCAATGATTATACTTAGAGTAGAAGTATCATAGTATGTTATTGATCATGGGTTAAGGTTTGATGCTAAATTGGTTCATGACTGATTTGTTGTTTAGACGACTCATGAAGAGATATAAATAAGGTACCGACAAATGATTAGTTTATGTTCTTCATTAATCTAGAAGAGGCATACGAGGGATCTTAGGAAATCGAAAGTTCCTATAAACGTTCGGAGTGGAATAACTCTCAAAATCTGGTGGATTTGTAAAAATTATGTTCTAACCTTTTTGTGACTTACTCTTGGGTAAAAAAGTTCCTAACTGATCAGCTTATTTTGTGCTTATACAGGTCTCGAAGCAACGGCCAAAACTAGGGCTTAGTAGATCGTATATCACTTCACAAAATTTCAGATTTGATGCGGGTATATAAATGCTAAATGCATAATCATGCTTTATGTTAACTTTTACATTTTCCATTTTATTAACAGTAGAAGTCATCATGAGTTTGCTTTTTTGTTCATACCTCCAGTCTTATCCATGTTGATGGTTTAGGTGAGAATAAGTTAGCTAATTATTGGTAGATGAATTAGGAAGAAGTTAGCTGTTTTTTCGCACAGTTCTTTCTTTTTGACTATTATTTATCTGCAGCATACAAGCTTCCAGGCGTTCAGAGAAGGTTTCAGTCCAGTTATGTGGGAAGTTTTGCACGAAAATTCCGTGACCGTGATGCAGATGGATCAAGCAATGCAGCTTATCTCAGGGAGCTTTATCATAGAAATGATCCAGAGGCAGTCATAAGACTTTTTGAGAGTCAAACTTCCTTACACACTAATCCATCAGCGCTTAAAGAATATGTGAAGGCCCTGGTCAAAGTTGATAGATTAGATGAAAGTGAATTACTCAGGACTTTACAAAAAGGTGAGTCAACCATACTAAAATATCTGAGGGGTATGATTATTGTTTATTTATAAAGATTGAAGTCGTTTAAATGAGTTCGTAGTTAAATTTTCATATGCCTTTCTAAACTATGTTAAAATAGCCATGTCTCCTAGTTTTGAAATTTGATAATCGTTCACGGTGGCATGGATTGCGTATTTTTCTGAATATAAGAGAATTAAAAATGGAGTTGAGATAATAAACAGCAATTAAGTAGCTGACGGGAGTGAATGAATAAGATGAACATACACAAAAGAATAACTGCAAGAAGTAATGTAACCCACTTCAAGAGACTCATTTCTTGAAATCTGAATACTTGAATTACCAAATTGTTAATAATCTTACTTATAGGTTCAAGCTTAAGGAAACGAGTAACTATGAAAAGTTTTGACAGGAAGAACTCAACCAACCATTTAAAAACCCATTCTTTGACATCTAGATACTTCAATTCCCAATTTGATAATAATTTGAACTAAAAGATTCATTCTTGAAATAGTCATCTAACTATCCAAAGGCTCTAACTACAAGAACTTAAACAATCCACTGATTTCTTGGAAGTCTGAATAATTCGATTTACAGATTACTACTTATTTAAGCTTGAGCCAATCAAGTAGCTATCAAGAAATGAAGAAAATGGAATGTAAAACAATAAGAACTCAAGTAACAAACATCAAAAGTTCATTTCTTGATTGTTATATGTTTAAAACCCCCAAACAAATTACGAATAAAGCTTAAGAAATAAAGATTTAGGCGATGGGATGCTTTACATATAGCTCCAAACTCATAAAACACTGACTGCATTGCCATGTGCAGATACATGGATAGGGTCATAGGGAGACACTTAAAACACAATGAGAAAATTAGAAAATAAAATCTATGTTCTAACTTACAAAAACTAACATCTGCTTAAATAAAACACTCTTTAGGACAAAACTGTGGACTCACTGGATTTTAGTTAGCAATTCCCCTTTCGGATAGAGGGTAGGGTAATCCAGCTAAGACATAGTTAAAGAGACTAAATTTACTAGCAGATGGACATAAGGCATTAGTGTGAGACATGTTTATGGGTCCATAACTGATAACTGTAGAGTGGGATGATGCCACTCTCTAAAACAATTATTCATCACCAAAACCATAATGCGTTATTGGATTATTTACGGTTAAGAGGGATGATGCCAACATTTAAACAATTGTTATTAAAAAGGGGATGATACTGATACCACCATTAAAACAATTATTCATTAAAAAATTCATAATGCATTATTTGGTCTGTAGTGTTAGTTATCACAAATGAGGATGTAGCATCTCATTTTGTCATGTAAATGTACAGACAGAGTTACAATATAATAGTATATAGTAATCCCTTATTTTTAGCACTGCGGGGTATTTTAACCACTAGTACAAATATTGTTTCAACACGAGTCAAGAATTCAGCAAAGCTAAAAAACATTTCAGTTTAGGTTATATTACAAGTGAAATACAATAGAAGTGAGTCAGTGGAACATATTTGGATGCAAAATTCCCATGTGTCCATAGTTCAAAAACAAAATTTGATTGGCCATTTGACACTCCTAAGGGGAATGAGACACACTAGTTTTGGCCTTCCTATGGTTCGACCGTGATCTGAATCTGATCTGATGTAATCCATTTACACGACTAAACAGATATAAACTGTATCCAGTTATCCAATAACAGTCCAAGGGATCGACCTGTATATTATAGGCAAATCAATACGTGGGTTAAGTTTTTTGTATTGCATGTTAATAGAGGAAAAACAATTGTTGTCTTAAAAGTATAATTGATCTCGTGATATATACATTTGGACTTATAATTGTTTTTTTTAACACCCATTTCCTGATCAGAAGTAGTACTTAGTTATATGATAACAAAATTTTAAGACGAGCCATGCTTTATGTGACTTCGTAAAAAAGTTGATTATGTTGATGTGGCTAAAGTTTGAAAAAGGAATAATAATATTTAATAATATATAACGGAAAAGGAGTAGTGACCATGTTGGGAATTATTTTATTATTATTATTTTTATTTGGGGGGGGGGGGGGGGGGGGGGTGTTGATGGGTGGGCATTTGCGGTTATGAAAAAGAAAATACATAAATAAATGAGTTATCACCATTGGTACAATTTGTGTGTATCGATAAATGGTTTTAGTTCTGCTTTAGCTTCTTTTTATATGTTAGTTCAGAATTTGGCTACAAGAAAAGCAAATTGTCATTGTTATGAAGTTTTGTAGAGTTATCACTTATCAATTGCATTCAAGTCTTTTCAACTCATCTAAGATGGAAATTGAGTTGGGTATTACAGAACAAAAGCAGAACAAAAGTAAAAGTTACTATAGTTTACTACATGCATTTTTAATTATCAAAGTGTACCCTGATGAGCTTCATTATTTGAGATTCAACTTAATCTTTCATTTCTTATATTTCTAATCCTAATATTATTACTTATCAAACCTTAAACCACAGGAATGGCTAGCTCTGGTAACTCAACATTCAGTGAGGAGAATATTGGTGGGCTTTCAGTTCTAAAAAATGTTGGGAAATCAACAAAAGAGGGCGTATTAGGAACTGCTGCTGCTCCTGTACATATGGTGGCTACGGAAGGAGGTCATTTTAAAGAACAATTATGGAGAACAGTGCGTGCTTTAGGCCTGGGCTTTCTACTGATTTCTGGTGTAGGAGCCCTCATCGAGGATAGAGGAATCACTAAAGGTATTACTAATATTATTATAATGTAGATAAGCTAATGTCCTCAAAACCCCATTTGTGTTATAAAGTGGTGCTTGATATTTTGTTTCAATGCAGGACTTGGTCTACATGATGAGGTTCAGCCCAGTATGGAATCTAACACAAAATTTAGTGACGTGAAGGGTGTAGATGAGGCAAAAGCTGAGCTGGAAGAAATCGTTCACTATCTTCGTGACCCCAAGGTAGTAAAAGGGAAAGAAAGCAATGAGGTTTCTCTTACTTGTATAAGAGCAATTAAAAAACCTTCAATCGAACTTAAAAGGAGGTTAATTGTCTAATGTGCATCGCTTTAGGTTTGGGAAGTTTTGCAATCCACATTCCGTGGTTTGCTTTATGATTGGTGCTTTATAGGACTGGTTAACTGAGGTGAACTCCTTACATATATAATCTAGAAAAGACATATTATACTAGAGAGGTATTTAAAGTAAACTACATCAGGAGATATTAAACTTTATGTATCGCTTGAGTTTAACGCCACTTTTTTCTTGAGTTTAAACATCCTTTCCTCTTCTTTTAGTTGATTCAAACATATTAATGATTCTTTTGGGTGGTGGAGTTGATTAGTGTATATTATTGATCGTTATAGAATCAATACATTTACAAAGTTTGTTTTTTTATGAATATAGAGGAACCATAGGTTAACCGCTAGTTGATGCTAACTGCTGATTGAGATTAGGTTTACGTTGGCGTTTTGGCCTAATGGCAGTACTGCGGATGATGTTAGGTCCATGTTTTATTATTATTATTTTCAGTTGACCAAACTCCAAACACCCTATTTATATATGGTATGTGTGTGTATATGTGTGTGTATGCTGATATAACTTTCACTTGTTGAAGAGGTTCACTCGCCTTGGTGGAAAGCTGCCAAAAGGTGTTTTACTTGTGGGTCCACCTGGGACGGGAAAGACCATGTTAGCCAGGGCTATAGCCGGAGAAGCAGGCGTCCCATTTTTCTCATGCAGTGGTAGTGAGTTTGAAGAGATGTTTGTTGGCGTTGGGGCTCGCAGGGTTAGAGATCTTTTCTCTGCTGCAAAAAAACGATCACCATGTATTATTTTTATAGACGAGATAGATGCCATAGGAGGAAGCCGTAATCCTAAAGACCAGCAGTACATGAAGATGACTTTGAACCAGTTACTTGTTGAATTGGATGGATTTAAACAAAATGAAGGCATTATTGTTATTGCCGCAACCAACTTCCCACAGTCATTGGATAAGGCACTGGTCAGACCTGGTCGGTTTGACCGTCGTGTGGTGGTCCCGAATCCCGATGTTGAAGGCAGGAGGCAGATCATGGAATCTCACATGTCAAAGGTATTTTGTTTTTGTGAAAAAAAAAAGACCATTTATATGTAACTAATACTGTTCTTGAATTCTGTCCCAACAGATCTTAAAGGCAGATGACGTGGATTTGGCTGTGATTGCAAGAGGAACGCCTGGATTCTCAGGTGCTGATCTGGCAAACTTGGTTAATGTTGCGGCTCTCAAGGCCGCAATGGATGGTGCTAAATCTGTAAGCATGAGTGACCTAGAGTTTGCAAAAGACAAAATCATGATGGGAAGTGAACGCAAATCAGCAGTTATATCGAACGAAGTTCGTAAGCTGACAGCATACCATGAAGGTGGTCATGCCCTCGTGGCTATTTATACCGAAGGCGCCCATCCAGTACACAAAGCGACCATTGTGCCACGTGGGATGGCTCTTGGTATGGTGGCTCAACTGCCCGAAAAAGACGAAACAAGTGTATCACGAAAAGAAATGCTTGCTCGTCTCGATGTTTGTATGGGTGGAAGAGTCGCAGAAGAGTTAATTTTCGGTGAAAATGAAGTTACTTCAGGCGCGTCTTCGGATCTTGAACAAGCCACTCATCTTGCACGCGCCATGGTCACAAAATACGGCATGAGCAAAGAGGTCGGTGTGGTGGCTCATGATTACGATGATAATGGAAAGAGCATGAGTACCGAAACCAGACTGTTGATTGAAAAAGAGGTTCGGGAATTATTGGAACGGGCTTATAATAACGCTAAGAATATTCTGACTACTTATAGCAACGAGCACCATGCACTTGCAAATGCTTTGCTAGAACACGAGACATTATCTGGAAAACAGATCAAAGAAATGCTTGCTCAACTGAAATCAGAGCCGAATCAGCAGCAGCAACCTCTTGGTCAATTGAAATCACAGTCTGCACCAAATGCTGCTGTGGCTGCAGCTGCGGCTGCCGCCAGTGCTGCTTCTGCCGCCGCCAAGGCGAAAAGCATTGCTCCGGTGGGATCTTAGCATTTGATATTTGTGATAGTTTTGAACCGATGTGCATATTAAGTAACACGGTACCTATACGCTTGTTCTTAATGGCTGCGAAAGAGGTCTGAGTGATCTTGGACATAAAGCAGTCATAGAAGGTTAAATTTAGCAGATTTTAGAATGATTAAATGGGTATCTTCCCTCAATTTCACCAAACAAATGGCAAGTCTTTGATTTGGTTTTGAGTACTTATTGAATGCTTCACTTCTAGGGTTGCAAGAACACTTACAAAAGGATGTCTCTTGGTGTTATCACTTGGAGATGGTAGGAATAAGGTCAAATCTCCTTTGTCTGCCTTTTCTTTCACTTGCAAACCATCTCAAGAAACTGGCATCAAATGACACAACACACACTCAAGTACTATATATTTAGACAAATTTAGACGATTTCCATCAAATTTCGATCTTAATTATGATATTGACTTTTATTGACTGCTGGTGCATACATGACTATATTAAAATGATTTGATGATGTTAGAAACCTGAACATATACACTGAATACTTATTCTAAGATACTTGTATTTTATATAATATACTTCTTAGTCTGTTAAAACCAAACATCAATGCAACAAGACAGGTTTGTTCAAGCACACTTATGGTTATATAAGGTTCTTTCATGCGTTATATAATGTTTCAAGATAAATTAATTCTTGCTTCTCCCTTTTGTTTTGATAAATAACTGCAAATAAAAATAAAAAATATATATATGTTCTATATTATTTTTAAAAATTCCAGCAGGGATGAATTAACATTGCTATATTGGTTTTTATATTTTCAATTTTTTTAAGAATACGAGGAGGATTGGGCCGCCCTTGAGAAAGTGTTGGAGGAAGAACGCAGATTTGAAAATGTCCAATTCGAGTTCGATACTGATTCCGACTCTGATTGGTTGTATTAGTTTAGGTTGCGTATCTAGTATTTTCAAATAATTGTAGGGTTATTGGCTTGTATCAATCCCAATTATCACGTATTGGCCGATAACACTCCCAACTTTACTCCTTTCATCTACCACCACGAACTATCATCATATTTTCCTCCAACACTCCCCCGTGAATTACTTAACCCCATTTGAATTCCATTATTTTGTAAGTTTACCCGACTTTTAGTTCCAATTTCGTTAAGTAAATTTAACCGGGGGAGTGATGGAGGAAAATATGACGATAGTTCGTGGTGGCGGGTGGAAGGAGTAAAGTTGGGAGTGTTATCGGCCAATACGTGATAGTTGGGATTAATACAAGCCAATAACCCATAATTGTATTAGGTAATATTTTTAGAATATTTGTATGTTTTTTTAGTTTTTATTATTTTAAGTAATGTGTTTTTTTATTAAATGTTTTTTTATTAATTTTTTAAACTTAAAATAAAGAACTCATTAAAATATATTAAACTCCAACCTACAAAATTCTATCACTTCCTCTCAAAATTCTTTAAAATTCTACTTCAATTTTACTTTTCTCTCCTGCGTAACACTCTTTTATGGTTACCACCAAAACTTCCAAAATTTAAAATTCTACCACTCCCTCCATCTTAACTTACTATTCCTTTTGTGTACATCTCTTTGATCTTGTGGTATTGACGTATTGTTTTCTTATGCCTATATAGATAATAATAGTACACTGTAGTATTATTTATAATTATATTTATAGTAATAGTAATAATAATAATAGCTAAAAACTATAGCAATATAATAGTTATAGACGAAACAAAAGAACTAATTTGTAAATAAAATTAATAATAACTCTTTTTCTTATAAAATAATAATAATGATGTTTTAGTAATTTTATTATTACCATGTCTTTATTTTTATTTTATATATTAATGGAAATAATGATACTAAAATTTGATTTAAGTTAATTACATGATGCAATAGCCACAAAACTTAAATTTTATTTATTTATTATAATTATAATGTATGCGATGCAATTGCGACATAAATAAATAATTAATTATATAATTTTATTAGAACTACACGTTTGCATTGTAAAAACGCCGGTCGGAAATATTGGGTTCGTTTTCTGTATACGTTTTATTCTCATTATGGTTTTAATATACGTTAATATCGAAATAAAAATAAAAAGATGCATGGTGATTTTACCACACTTTTGCATCACATGGTTTAATTAATTAAAAAAATCTATTTTTTTCCCTACATGTATTGAAAATTTGCTATGCATTGTGACAAAACTTCTGTCGCTATTCTAATGCAAATATTGTCACAAAGCTAGGGTTTCATTTTCGTTTTAAATATGTAGCACTTTGTACCGGCCGGAAACATATATAGTGTACTGCTCTTACTCATTTTCCCTCTATTTTTTAAATGCACTATGGAGTTGAAATTACAAATATATAATAAATTATGAATTAGTTTTTCATTAAAAAAGTTTAGCTTGTATCTTTGATTAACATAAATAATCAAAACAACCAATTTTGGTCTTTTACTTGGATCAAGGCTAGGGGTCGTTTTAGGTCTCTCGATTGGTCGAATTTGTGTAATTTCAATTTCACTTTGTAATTTTCTAGCTCCTTGCTAGCTTTCTAATCTAATCCGCCGTTCAAAAAAAAAGCTGCAGGTTTCCTCCTATCTTTAAAAGGATTAAAAGCTGATCAGCTGATGAGAGGCTAGGATGATGAAAAGTTATACATATATACATTGGTTAAAACAGTGTAGAGTGTATTATTATTCCCTCAAAAAGATTAGTAGATACTCCTAAAAGCAATATCAATAATGCAAGCGGTAACCACTAGGACTTGTCCTAGTGGTTACCCCCTTGGCTCTAGGGCTTTGGTTACTATGTGACCCAAGTTCTAATCCAAAGGGAGGCAGTTTTACCCCATGTTGTCCCAAGAGGGGGTTTCTGCCAGGAGAAAGCTTCAGGAGGGGGTGTCTTGGTTCTCACGGAGGTCCGAGTAATCGACCTTGGACATAGCCCCGCAAGGGTAGGTTTACACGTGAGACCAAAGTCGCCTGATCGATGCCGTTCCAAAAAAAAAATAATGCAAGCGGTAATATTTATGAAAATGACAAGAAAACAAAAAATAGGACAGTTTTGTAACGTCAGAAACATTGTCCCTCTGACCTCCTCCTCATCTTGCCTTTTTGGTTTTTTTTTTTTTTTTTGAACAGCGATTTCATTAGCCACCACCGCTAGCAAGAAGCAAACGGGGAGCAAAGCGAACAAGAAAAAAGCGATTACAGGTTGAAACTAGTCCAAGTTTCCCAAGAGTCGACAATACATCTACCCCTATTGTGTACCCACAAGAAACTATTACATTTTATTTCTTGAACAATATGATTAATAGAGACTCGCTTTTTTTGGAACACCACCTCGTTTCGTTCTTTCCAAAGGCACCAAGAAGTGGCGAGGATGATGGCTTGAATAGCGGTCTTTTTCTTCTTCCCCACCTTGATAGTATTGTGGCACTTGAGCAAGTCTTTTACATCGAACGCGTATATTGGATCTACCCTACACCATTGGGAGACGATGCTCCATGTTAGAGCAGCCACCTCACAACCGATAAGAATGTGGTCGATAGACTCCTCCTCTTGACCGCACAAAGGACAAAAGCTAGAGGCGAGAAAAACGTGACGTTTTGCCAATTCATCCCTAGTAGCTATCCTCCCCTTATAAGCTCTCCAACCAAAGATGTTAACGCGCTTTGGGACAAGATTACTCCATTTAAACATCTCTTGAGCAGAAGAAGACCCAACTAATAATTTTTTAACAGATTTAACCGAGAACAACCCCGACGGATCTCCGTCCCAAACCCACTCGTCACCTACCGAGTTGATCAAGGTAGTGACGTCTATACCTCTCCCTCTAAGAGAATCCACTGCATTACAAACGACCTTCCAAGTACCGGACGAACCTCTTTTGCAAGGGACAAAGAGATTCCCACGGTTACTGTGATGAAAACCCACAACCACCCTTCTCCACAAGCTACCGGCCTCCTTCTTAAACCGCCAAACCCACTTAACTAGCAAACTTTGGTTCATGTCCAACAATGGAGTTAGACCCAATCCGCCTTCTTTAATCAGTTTTGAAGCTTCAACTCGGCTAACCCAATGAATTTTACCTTTTATGTTATCACCGGCCCAAAGAAAGTTGAAACGAATGCTTTCAAGTTTGTCAAGCACTTGCTTGGGGGCTTTAAACAAAGAAAAAAAGTATGAGGGAATCGAGTCAAGAACCGATTTTATAAGAACGAGCCTGCCTCCTATGGAAAAAGAATTAGCTTTCCATTTCGAGAGACGTTTCTCAAAAATTTCGATAACCGACCTCCAATTAGCAATTCTATTCATGTTTGCCCCAACCGTGATACCTAGGTAATTGAAAGGCGGCTTGTCCACCTTACACCCAAGCACTTTAGCTCTCTCGGCTATCTCACTCTCCCCGACATTAAAACCATAGAGTCGACATTTGAAAAGGTTGACTTTTAAACCCGATAACACATAAAAACATCTAAGCAACCGAGTAAGATTATTGAAGTTACTCTCGGACCACTCCCCCATAATGATTGCGTCGTCTGCAAAAAGAAGATGAGATAATACCGGACCGTTGTTAGGACATTTGATGCCATGAAAAACTCCCGATGTAACCGCCTTATCCATAATATTGTGAAAAGCTTCCATAACTATGATAAAAAGAAAAGGAGAAAGAGGATCCCCTTGTCTAACCCCTCTTTGACATTGAAATTCCCACGTTGGAAAATTCGGAGAATCAGAATTCAACCTGCAAAAAGAACCGTTGTCAAACCCTGTGAAGTCAACTTGTTGCCTTATTGATGATGGAAAGGATAAAGTTGGTATGGAAATTCCTTCCATTTGGTTTTATTTTGATAGGTTAGAGCTAGCTACAAATTAAGAGGCCCATTTTTCATAAAAATATCATCTCATTCCCATCTGTCTCCATCTCTCTCTCTCTCTCTCTCACACACACACACACACACACAAATGAATTGTATTTTGTTTTGGTGTATATGTAGTCAAGTGTGTGGATTCTTGTGTTGAATATTCATCTTGAAGAGTTGTTATAATTAGTGCAAACTCTCTTGGAGAAGAAGTTTGCAAACTGTCAGGTTTGACCCTTTTTTTCACTTCTAGTTTTGGTTTTATTTTGATTACATCTACCTAACTTAATCTTTAGTTCATCAACCTTTTGTAATCTAAACTAAAAACAGAAGATAAAACTAGGCTCTTCAACCACTTGGGTCTTGTTCTTTTCTTACTCCTTTAGGGTTTCATGTTTTTTCAGATCTGCATATGACATGGTTTTATAGAATGATCAAGCTGGAAAGTTGATCTCTAGTATATGAAAAGAACATAGAACAAATAACAAAGAAAAAGACTAGTTCATTTTAAAAGTGAGATAGATAGATAGATAGATAGAGAGAGATGAAAAGCATCTTTGTGGATGACAGTATGTCAAATTTAACTTCTGCATCCAATGATGCAAGCCTATCTTCATCAAGCAACAGGAATGAAATTGGTACTATGTACCCTCCTGCACCACAGATCAACCAAACTCAATCATCAAACAAGAAAAAGAGGAATCTTCCAGGCAATCCAGGTTAATTCACTAAACACATAATTATTGCAAACTTTTTTGTTCTCTAAGTACTCGTTTCAAGTAGTTTTAGCTGCGAGTTCTAGCCTGTAATACAAGCTAGAACTTTTGCAGCCAGTTCTAGGAGACTAGAATCCTAGAACTGCCTGGCTAAATTCTTAGTAGATTTATTAACTTGGGTTTCATTTTTTTTGAATTTGATTGGTGATCTTTAACAAAAGATTATAACTTTCTATTTTGGTAATGCAAAAGATCCAGAAGCTGAGGTGATAGCTTTATCTCCAAAATCACTAATGGCAACAAACAGATTCATGTGTGATATTTGCAACAAAGGGTTTCAAAGAGACCAGAATCTACAGTTACACAGAAGAGGACATAACTTACCATGGAAACTTAAGCAAAAATCCAAACTAGAGGTAGTTAGAAAGAAGGTGTATGTGTGCCCCGAGCCGAGTTGCGTGCACCACGAGCCATCGAGAGCTCTTGGAGATCTTACTGGTATCAAGAAACACTTCTCGAGAAAACACGGCGAGAAGAAATGGAAATGCGACAAGTGTTCGAAGCGTTACGCGGTTCAGTCTGACTGGAAGGCTCACTCCAAGATTTGTGGCACAAGAGAATATAGATGTGATTGTGGCACCCTTTTTTCAAGGTACTAATATATAGCACAATTTGATCACTAGATATAAAATAAAGATATTGCTAGAACTTCTCACAATTAAGCTGAATAGATAGATATAAAACCAGTTTATAAACAATTAATACGTCATCAAAATGTGGCATGTCTTCTCAAAATGTTACATGTGAACTTAGTATTGGGTTGACAAGACCACACATGTGAGCTGTCGGGGAGATGAATATGTGGAAAATGTTGCTACATAATTAATATAATATATGTTTAAACAAGAGAAATTATCACTAATGGGTGTTAATTATTAGGTCTATCATATACATTAATTCCTCATAACATTCTTTTTGTAGCATCTCTAGATTGTTTCGGGCTAGAGGCGGAACAATAACGTATTAGTAGAGTTATTGAGTTCAAGTCGTGTTTTTTCTTACAAATTTAAGATTTTATATAAAAAAGATAAGATACATTTGGTTGGCGGGTGAGTATACCCGCTTGACATTTTTAAAATTCTCAAACGCTAGTCTGACTTTTTACGGACGGTCATCTAATTTTTTGTCAAAGTGTGAAAATCAAATGTTCGAAAACTCATATTTTCAGAAGCCAGACTCGGTTCAACATATGCTTGTGAATGACCATTTAACATGTAATTTGACCAAAATGGTGATGGTGTGAGAATATCATTAGTTTCAAATAAATATATTTATAATCATTTTTATTGTAAATGACCAGTATTTGAAAAAAGATAGTGTTCAAAGTAAAAATTAGTGTTTTTTTTTTATTTTTTTGTTTTATGTTGAACATGGTCTAAGCTGTACAATATAGCAAGCTCCCCAATTTACTTTTTGGTATCTAGTGCATTCTCTTCATTATGACACATTATCTAGACAGTTTGTAAAGTTTCAAAAAGCACATATATATAATGTTAAGATTAGACCTAGCTAGAAAAAAGTTATGCATGATTGTTCTTTAATTCTCAAGTATCATCTTTTACATGTGATCATCAACTTATTCACTTTCTATATCAAAAAGTAATAATGTATAATGATTGATTGATCAAATTCTTGCAAAAATCACCACATGCAGGAGGGACAGTTTCATCACCCATAGAGCTTTCTGTGATGCTTTAGCAGAAGAAACAGGAAGATCTTCCTCATCAACCTTAATTAACCACCACCATCACCTCCCTCTTCATTTACAAATCAATTTCCCACTCAAAAATGAACCACAACTTACCTTCAATATTGGCTCCAATTCTCCACATCATAATCATCAATTACCATCATGGTTAGATCACCATCATAATTATCAACAACAAAACCCTAACCCTAATGATCATCTCCATCTTCCTTCTCCTTCTAATCACATGTCTGCCACTGCTTTGCTCCAAAAAGCAGCTCAAATGGGTGTAACCATGAGCAACAATAATGGGTCCCACCAAACTCTACAACATGATCACATGTGTGCACCTGTACTATCCAATTCCATGGACCAGCTGCTTCTTCCCAATTCATTGACTTCCACAAGTGTAGGGTCAATGAGTAACATCCATGAGATCACACAAACGATTTTGAACTCGCGAAAAGATCAGGGTGCGAATGGGAATGATCGCGGAGAGTTAACGAGAGATTTCTTGGGTGTTCGAGGGTTGGTTACCGATCCTAATGAACAGCATTTTCTTAATATGGGTCAGATGGCTGGTCTTGATCATATGAGTCAGTTGAATCCGAACCAGATTCCGTGGCATGGGTAGGTAGTTTGGATGGTGTCTTTTTAGCTCTTTGCTCTTCTTTTAGATTTGTTTTTTCAGATATGAACTCCGAACCCAGTTTTCAATTTTGCTGGTTCCGGATTAGAGATTTCTGAAAGGTATGGATGGTTCTAGACTTCTAGTGTATCTTAATGGTATATCAAAGGAAAAGTGGTTCTTTTATGGTGTAAATCAAGACACTCTACTACCTATATAAAAGAGGTAAGGGTATAATGGGAATTTTAAATAGTTTAACAAATTTTTTTAGGAAAAAAGACGAAAATAGCCCATTTGATAAAGTTTGAGACGAAAATAGCCCCATGAAATTTTTTTTCCAATTTTTAGCCCTATCTTAACGGTCGCTAACGACCTCCATTTAAACCCAAAACGACCGTTCCTGACGACCAACCACTGTGCGACATGTGTCCATCACGGTCGTTAATACGTTGGATAGGTCGTCGACAACCGTCGTTTTCCGTCAAACGGCCGTGGTCGTTGGCGACCACACACGTAGTCGGCAGTCGTTTGACGGAAAACAACGGTCGTCGACGACCTTTCCAACATATTAACGACCGTGGTGGACACATGTCGCACCGTGGTTGGTCATCAGAAACGGTCGTTTTGGATTTAAATGGAGGTCGTTAGCGACCGTTAAGGTAGGGCTAATAGTTGGGGAAAAAAATTCATAGGGCTATTTTCGTCCAAAATTTGATCAAAAGGACTATTTTCGTCTTTTTCCTTTTTTTTTTTTTAACATACATCCATCAAAAAGACGAAATATGGTACAATTTGATAAACCTGTAAACAATACCGATAATTCTTTAAACCTAAAAACGAAAAGTCAAATTCGTACAAAACATCACTCAATTCAAAATGAATTGATTTCTCATCTTCAAGATTTGCTATACAGCTAGTACACTTAAAAGAGAAGAAAGATTTGTTATGTATACAGAGTTATACAATTAAGAGAGAGAGAAAAAAAAACTTGAGACTTATCTCAATGGTCATCCATCAATGATAGGAGACCCAGTAGTTATGAGATAGCGGGTTCGTCCTTAGACATCCGGTTTTACCTCAGTTGGTAATAAGTTTTTTCGGAGACAGTTCAAACGGATGGTCTCAGTTATCTACACTGTTAGTGTTTCACGGGTAACATGTTTATCAGATGTAACCCCAGATAACCGGACGTTGATAAAATTTGTTGTTAAAAAAAGTAAGAGACAAAACTAATATAAAATAGAGAATTATTTTAACTATTTTATTTTATTATTAATTCATTAAAAAATTTATGATGTTACTCTAATTAAAAATTTATGATGTTAATCTATAATTAGGGAAAACTACATAAGAGCATATTTTATTATTTTTTTTAACAGTAAACAAACATAGAATTGTCCAGGTACTTCGTACAGGGTGACCTAATGACAAAAAGTCATCGTCAGCTGGTTCAACCCAGCAGCATGGAGCCCTTAAGCACACCCAAGTTAACTCCAGTTCCGAGAAAAACTCACCCGCCCAAAAGCCCACTGGTGATTAAACTCGGTCGCCTTTGGAATCGAACCAGAAACAACAAGATCATGGTCTTCAATCATAGAGTCCACATGCCTCAGAACAATATTACTGGGAGTAAGAATAGAACTTGGATCATTTGAACACCAGGTGATTACCTTAGTCACTCCAACAACATGAAATTGACATATAATCCATTAAAATTTTACAATGTTACTCCTTAATTGAGGAAACTACATAATAGTATTACGTTATAGATGGTAAGAATAAAAAAAATTACTTTAAATTTTTCGTTACGGATTAAAAATAGCTAAGTTCTTGATGTAAAGTGCTAGTAAAATTAAAATGTTCGCTTGCACCGGATAAAGTTTAAACTTTTTGTTATAGATAGGTAAGTTTTCGCTGCGAAGCGCGGATAATCCTGCTTGTTTATAAAATGTTATATCCGAAAAAAGTTTTGTTATGATTTTTTATAAGTTATAAATTAAAAGGACTCCATATTAAATTAGATTTATAGGAAATAGTTTAAACTTGCTCACGTCTAATGTCAACGATTAATCGATGGTTAACTGAACTAACCGAACCATTTTTCTAATAATCAGACTAACCAAACCATCTTTCCCAATACCAAATTAACCGAAACATTAATAACCAAAACCAAACGATTATAAAAATATAAAATCAAAACATCAGTTATAAATTCGTTACCGCCCGTTATCGAAATGGAGATCAGGTTGATCAACAAAAATTATAAGTATGAACAAGAGCTATATTTTATTAGAAAGATGAGTGAAATTGGTGTGGAAACATAGTTTTAAATACTTAAAATGCTATAGTGTCTTGACCCATAGGAGCTATTTGAGCCTTGTTCATGGTCCAAGCATTTAGACTCGATATGGTCACACTTTTTGTGCCTTTGTTGAAAACATAAAGCTTCGCGTGTTCATGAATTGCTAGCTTTGGATATACTCGAGCCGTGATACAAGCAAGTCCTTCTCCACCAAAGCTTTCGACAATCGAATGATCTACCTATAAATTTGTAAAATAAAATATCATGCCACGACACAATATCTACAATGTTAACGTAGACTTTAGAAGAACTTTTTAGCCAGAGGATCACTATAAGGTATAAGGTGTATGTTCTATTTACTACAACTAAGAGGTCCACACTCCTAAGTCCGAATATCACACCTTGCTCAAATGGCTTGTTTGAGGTTGTGTCAACAATTGTTTGACTTTTTCAAACTTTGACTTTGACCTTTTCAAACTTTGCAAACTGTCGTTTAACTTCTTCAAAGTTTGAAAAGGTCAAGACGGTTGTCTGGTACCACTTCAATCGGCCGTTTGGGATTGTGCTCACAACCGTCTGACTTTTTCAAACTTAACTTTGATGTTTTTGTTTTCAGGTTCTATAAACAGTCATCTGACTTTTTCATACTTTACAAACTTTACAAATGCCCAATTGAGATTTTCAAACAGCCGTCTAATTTTTTCAAAACTTGAAAGGGTTGAAAAAGTTAAAGTCTGAAAAAGTTAGGCAAACGTCTTGTACAACTTCAAGTGCCTGTCTTGTCTACCTAATGAGTGCAAGATTAGCAACACCCTTATATGTGTGTGTATATTCCAGATACCGATAAGTTAATAGACCCTGTTAACCCTTACATACCGAGAAGTTAATAGACCCTCTTAACCCTTACGTGGTTCAACCTATATTAACGAGGTAGTAGCTAATTAAGATAGCATGTCTCATGAATAATGCTTTAAGTAACATACCAAGCTTCTTAGTGAGATCTTCTCATTGAGAGGGTCCAAATCAAGAAAAGCTCCATAGATACTTTTATCCACTTCTTCTGCAATTGAAGACCTGAATTTATAGTGCATGTAAGTTTCTAGAGATTTTGACATGCCAAATTATAATTATAATGAAACTATCTGGAAGCAGATTAATGCAAACCTGCTTTGATCACTGCACATGAGCACCTGAAACTTGTTAGGACCTTTAAATACTCGAAAGAAAACCGCAGTCTGTTCTGTCAAGTTCTTTGAAGCCAAAACCAGCAAACCAAATGGACCAAAACTCCCACTCAAAGAAGCATTCTTTCGTGCACAAAGAAGTTGCGGGTCAAACATATCTGAATCTATCAGCTCCG
Source organism: Deinandra increscens subsp. villosa (assembly GCA_039602395.1). Lineage (NCBI taxonomy): Eukaryota > Viridiplantae > Streptophyta > Magnoliopsida > Asterales > Asteraceae > Deinandra > Deinandra increscens. The sequence goes on from JBCNJP010000016.1 coordinate 3,804,783, forward strand.
CATCACTCAGATTCGTTAGACTAAACAACACTTCTATATCCGCCTGAAAGTTGCATTAAACAACATGTGACGCGTTTGTTAAGTTGTAATCAAACATATATATTACTAAAACGAGTCACCACGCTACACATACCTGTGAGGCCGTGATGCCGGGTACCTCGAGAACCGATCCACCCTTGAGTTCTCTGTTCTCCATATTCACTTCTTTTCCTCTTAGTTTCTTGATTTCCTCCACAGGCCATTGTACTAACTGTTTCCGAGTATCACTAAGCCAAATGCTCCTTGGAAACGACTGAAACAAATTAAACAAATGTTACAAATGACGTTCATTTCATAACCAATAATGTTATTAAAGCAGTGGGCCCGTGGGCTCATATTAGTTAACCCTAATACTAATCTATTCCAATAGTTCTTAGAGTTCAAAACATATTATTGGTTCTGAAAAGAACGCGTTCCTATTTTTATATTTCTAGATCTGACAAATGACAATTTGACCAAACCAAAAAGAAGATAAATGTACCTGAAGGCCAGACCACCCTTTCTTGATAGCATCTGATTGACTATCACCTTCATTAACCCATCCCCATAACACCCTTCTTTGTTTCGCACTATCGTAGAACGACTTCGAAGCATAAAACCTCCCATAATCATATTGGAACTGTGTGTTACTAACCCTAAAATCGTGGGTAACCGCAAGAAATAGATCCGTTTTCGGATCATACGTCCCGATTACATAATACTCATGACTATTGTAGCTTACTTTAAGCACATGCATTGTGTTATTCCCTTGAAAAGATGCATCAATACCATTTTTACCAACATTACTAACCGGATAAAAGTCAGGACATTCCCACATACCAGTTTCACTCGAAAAGTGCAACGGATTATCTGACCTAGTCCAGTTATAACCATCTTTACTATAATACAAAAGCGCGGTTCCTTGACCCTTGATCTCACTTCCAATAACAATCCTCCATTTTCCATCTGGACCCATCCATGCAGTTGATGGGTCCCGAAACTGGCTCGGGTTAATGTCATTAACCGGAGCCAAAATAGGGTTCCCAGACCATTTGATCCAGTCTTTTAAAAGAGGATCAGATAGGTTTTTGGGGAAGGCAAGGTTTTGAAGCTGGCTTTTGTTTACGTCTTGACCCGTGTACAGAATTATCGGTTTTGAGCCGCGTAAGATTGTCGTCGAGCCGGATAAGCAACCAGTGATGTCGTATGGTTCGGTTGGAGTGAGTGCAGGCTCAAGAAGAAACCAGTTCACAAGATCATGTGAAATGGAATGGCCCCATGAAATGTTGCCCCATAGTGGACCATAAGGGTTGTACTGGTAGAACAAATGGTATACTCCTTTGAAGTACATTGGACCTTCAATATGAGTGAATAATTATAACATAAGTAATGTGAGAAAAATGTATGGTAAAAAGTAAATTTGTTTTACCGGAAAGAAGACTTACCGTTAGGATCTATGAGTTCATCAGCAGCCAGTACAGATCACAAGTGAAAAGAAATTAGTTAGTGCATGATAAATTAACAATCACAGAGAGTATATATAACAAGATTGTATAGATTAACTCTATTACTATTTCTTATTAAATAATAAGAATATTTATTTCAAGATTAACACGAAACAAATCCTATTGTCTTTTAATTTTTATTTTTTTATCATTTCACAAATTAACATGAACCGAAAACATAGATTTAACATGAACTCTAGCCGAATCATTTGCACTGGCTCGAGCATTGATCAACATATCCGAGGAAGAATCATTTGCACTGGCTCGAGCATTGATCAACATATCCGAGGAATTATGTGCTATAAGATTTCCTTACTAGAGTAAATTACAGAGAAGGTCCGTTAAGTGAAAGTCATTTAGCTCTAATGGGTCCTTTAGCTCGAGCATTAATACGCGGTTTATTATTATATGATTTATTTTATTACATAATTGCACGAGTCAGATTTCACTTAATTGCACGAGCCGAGATTCGAACATTCAAATATCAATATTTTTTTTTTGTGAAGTTTGAATATTTCTGTTTTCTGTTTACTTTTTCGGTTTATAGTTTTTAAAAACTTAATTATAATTTGATAATCGCAGAAAAAATTACTCTAATATAAGTGTTTTTAATTAGGGTTTAATTATACTTTTTGTTTTTAAATATTGAATTAAAAACAAATATGTAATTAAACGTATGATTAAAGATTGAATAATTTTTAGAACACGCATTCCCTATTAATAACCCATTACATACTCTTATCCATATCACTGGACTGTTTACGTGATGTCTATATCACAAAATTTTCCCATCACCAACTTGATCGTTACCGACGGGTACATATGATCCGAATTATTAGACTGTTTAAACTTTAAAGTTTTAGTTATTTACTGATTAATAATTTAATGTTATGATCAATTAACATTACGTTTTCATTAATTTATAGATTCTAAAAACAAGTTTTTCTTTCCCTTCTCTCCTTAAAACTCATGTGATTATCACCATATATGTATTTCGATCTTATAATCCTAATTAATACATCACTTTTGTTACTAATTTAGCCATAACATTCGTCACGAAAACGTTATATATAGTGACAACTTGTCAACACGAAAAGGGTAAAACATTCCAACGCCATAGCTTTAATTAGTTTCTTGAAGTGTGAATTAACCATTGATCGAGTAATTATAAAAAGTGTAAGTGGAAGGGAAACATGTGCGTATAGTACGTACCATTGATCCAGTTTTTGAGAGGCTGAAAGTGAAAACCAGTTCTGTAAGGCTGCAAATTATCTTCAGATGCATGAACTACTCCAACTACCAAAAATAAGAAGAAAAAACACAGAACCCGACCACCAACCATCTCCTTAATTATGTTTATCATCCACAGCTGAATGAATGAAAACATAAAATATGTATAGATATATTCTTGTTATATATATATATAGAGAGAGAGAGAATGAAAGAGAGAGGATCAAGTTCCTCAATCTAGCTAGGATGTGACGTGATGACATTTATTTGCACTTTAATACGAGATGTATCATTGTAAGGTTTTTTATGCCACGTCATCATTACGTAGTAAACCTTTACATTCCCGTTTCACTTATGATAGAACATTCACAGCCCATTCCCTATCCTTATCTTTATAATTTATATATTTATCATTATTTTTTCTCTCTCTTTCACTCACAACCACAATTAAATAATACTTTTTTATACCTTTATCATTACCTTTTCTCTCTCTTCAAACCTTAAATTTTAAAAATTTACCAGATTTTTCCTCATATTTCCTCAAATATAAGGATTCCCAGATTTTTCCCCAGATTTTTCCTTAAATATTTTTCCCTCCTCTACTCACAACCACTCAAAACTACACCTTAAATTTTAAGGTTTATCCACACAACCATTATAGGGAATGGGTTATGAATGCTCACTATCTTTTACTTACAAAAGTTACACGGAGAGAAATGGGATAGCTAGAAAAAAATTAGTAATGCGGCTCCTTCAAATCGGTTTTTTTTTTTTCCAAATTCGTTCCGGTTTGGTCAACCCTACAGTCCTAACTGATTTTTTCAGTAACCGAGTTCAGGAGGAAAATATGTGTAATTGCTTTTAACTGATGTGACCGCTTAACTAATTAACTAGTTTTTTTATATTTTAATACGGATCTGTTTATAATCGTGTTATACAACACAACATGTTTATAAACGTGTTACTATTATCTGTTAAGTAACACGACACGGCACGACTCATTTAACACGGTGAGATCACCGCATATAAAGGCCAGCAAATTTATAAATCATGATAATATTATCACTCAAGAACAATTAATAATATTTTCAAAATAAAAAATTAAAAAATATATAAATGTGTTTAATCATGTCATAAAGATAGACGGGTGAAACCTATTTAAATACAATTTCATAAAACTTGTATATGATATTCCATCAGGTTTCTGGCCTTTCGATAAACTTTCAAAAATCATCCATTTTTTTTATTGGTAACGTTGAGGAACTTGCTCGATATGCTAAGATTGTTGGTTGCAAATTGGATTGATTACCATTTACTTATCTGGGTCTCCCCGTTGGTAAAAACATGTCTCAGATTGCTAACTGGATCCCGATTTTAGAAAAGTTTAACTAACACCTTAGTAAATGGAAACCTAATCTCCTGTCTATTGGCGGAAGAGCCACTCTCATTACTTCGGTGCTTGGGGCCCTTGGATCCTACTATTTTTCTATGTTCCCTTTACCGCTTAATGTAGTTAGAAAATTAGAATCCATCCGTGCTAGATTCTTCTGGGGATTCGATGAATAGGAAAAAAAATCTCCATGGATCAAATGGGATATGGTTCTCGCTAGCAAGGAGAATGGTGGTCTCGGCTTTGGCAGTCTTTTTGCTATGAACATTGCATTGCTTTATAAATGGCGTTGGAGATATGTAAATGAAAGTGATGCTCTCTGGACTCGGCTTATAAAGGTAATTCATGGTGATCGTATTGATAAGGTTCGTGGGGGAATCTTTCCGAGCACTTGGCAGCGTATTTACAAGGTTTGTAAATCTTGTAACGAAATGTAGCTCCTTCCTAGCTCCGTGATACGTAAATAGGTTGGATTGGGTAATGAAACAAGGTTTTGGAAGGATACATGGATTGATGATGTTCCTCTTCTTTCTAGATTCATGCGTCTCTTCGCTTTGGCGCTTAACAAGGATGGTTTTATAAGCAATTATCGTGATGATGATCAGTGGATGTGGTTTTGGCATAGAAATATTAGAGGAGGTGTGGAGTCAGAACAAAATGTCAACCTCTTGGAGCGTTTATCGAGTTACAATTTCTCTAATGATGTTGATAAATAGTCGTGGTGTTTAGACGGGGACGCTGAGTTTTCGGTCAAAGTTAAATGGTTCGGAAATACATCGACAATCAATATCTCCTCAAAGGTAACCTTCCCACCAAATGGCTAAAATACGTTCCGAAAAAGTTAACATAACTGTTTGGAGAATTCTTTTGGATTGTCTCCCTACGCGTTTGAACTTGTTGAAACGAGGTTTAGAGCTCGAGTCTATTATGTGCCCTATTCGTTATTCTAAAGCGGAGTCTATAAGTCACTTGTTTAGAGATTGCAACTTTTTTACAAATATTATGGCTCGTGTGAAGACTTGGTTGGACTAAAATCGGTTAGATACGAATACCCCCCCCCCCCTCGTGATGATTAAAAGCATCGATGATTCGATGATACCAAGTGTTCTAGAATGAAGAAAGATGTGATGTACTCTATCATCTTTACTACATGGTGGCACGTTTGGAAATCAAGGAATCTCTTGATTTTTAAACCAAGCGAATTCAGGAACGGTAGTGTCAACTCTATAGTCTTACTTTTTTTTTCTTGGTTCTCTTCGAGAGATAGTAAATGTGTAATAAGTTTGAACGATTGAATGCATAATCCCCTAAATGTCTTGTAATTTTGCTCCTTGAGCTCGTTTTAATATAAATCTTACTGCCATTCCAAAAAAAAACTTGTATATGACACAAAATATGTTTTACTCAAACATGTATAACGACGTTATGTCGTGTTGTGCTAACAAATTCGTGTGCCTACTATCCTATATGTCCCTCGATCGCCTAATTTTAGAAGTCGACAAGCTTTCTCACATGCATCTACATTATATTAGTGTGAGTGTGTAAGTGTATCTATCATGACTTTATATATAAAGAAGAGTACAAGAGGAATTTGGAGTTCTCCAATTAAGTGGAGAAGTTTCATCCGCAAAGAGTGCACTTGATCATTATATATATTGGGAGAAGCAAAGTGTCAATTCTAGAATAATTGGATGTCGACGCCCATGATTAATTTGTTTCAATTCATATTTGTGGTGGTGCATATTTTAGTGGAATTAACTTAACGTCTTATGATATGAAATATTAATAGTTCTGCCGTATAAACTAGTTAAATCAAACATATAATGTTTCTTAATAATAACATGGATATCCATCTAAAGTTAGGTATATATAAGAAAGTCTCTTATTTTTAAGAAAGCTCAGAACTTTAAAAAACACTCATAAACCGGCTCAATTGAATTTTGATTGAACTCATTTCAGCAATATTAATTGGAACCGGCTCGTCCAAACTCTATGATCTTAGGCTCTTAGCCTTTTGAGTTTAGTTTTTAGGAATTAGCTTTTATGTTATAGAATTTTTGTTTTTCATCTCATTGTGTCTTTCTACTCATTATTGTGTCTTTTATGCTTGTTATTGTGTTTTAGGGTTTATCTTTATGGTTTAGGATTGTGGGTCTAGGTTCTAGGATATACCTTTAGAGTTTAACTTTTAAGGTTTATCTTTTAAGTTATATAATTTACATTTTTCAGCTCATTGTCTCTTCTAGTGATTGTTTATTAGGGTTTAACTTTATGTTTAGGATAGGACTTGTGATTTATAGTTTCGGGTTTAGAGTTTAGCTTTAGGGTTTATCTTTAACATTTAAATTTTATGATTTTCAACTCATTGTGTCTTTTCTCTTCATTCTGTCTTTATGCTCCCTATTGTTATATAATCAAAAATTTTAATCGTTTATATAGTTATAAGTTATCGCCGCCCAATTAGCATTGTGTGGGTTTCCTGCTAGCATATTATAATACATCTCAGAAGAACAAAGTTGTCATTTACTAAAAAATTTAAGAATTTAAGGGGGGCATAAAAGTACTTTAAACAAAAAATTAAAACTATATTTTAACTAAAAAAATAGAAATTTAAACAATCTATTTAATAATAATTAAATTTTAGTGATTTATATAAGAAAAAATAAATCTAATTGCAAAAATTATCATTCAAATACATAAACGAATACAGTATTGTAAATTATCATCGTCGCAGTATCACATGGGTTTTCTACTGATTCAATATCATATATAAGACGGTTTGTTGTAAAAAAGGTAAATTCTATGTGAAAGATACTAAGGCGTCAGGATGCGGTCTGGGCAACGGCATAAACATTAATACGTAATCATGTAATAAGTGTATATAATCACATGGTATCATGTAATACGTGCATATATAATCACATAATATATACATAGATGACCACATAACAAAAATTATGTACCACCCAAAAATAAAAAAGTATTATAAAAATGAAGTATTTGTAATGACCAGTTTTATTGATAAAAAAAATATTATAAAATGTGGGTGTTTATTTCACAAAGTTATTACATTACGTGTTATATTATGTGGTGCTATCAGACATTTAGATTAGCTGTGAGATAGAGTTTAGAAAGTTGTATAGATTTTCTTTCGCACTCAAATGGAAACCTAAAAGATGTGGGCCATGTTTTGTAATAGCAACCTAGAGCCTAGAGGCACTCTCAGATTTAAACCATGGTTTATTTTAAATGGCCCTGAGGTGTATAGAGGAACCGGTATGTAAATCGAAACCGGTATAAAACTAGAGTCGGTTCGAGATAAAAACCAGATTTTAAATAAATAAATAAAAAGTGGTCCAGTTCGAATATAAACTGACGGTTTCCCATCGGGTTGGCATTCTCCTTTAGCGAACAGGTTCCAAACCGGGTTGTCTCCAAAATCGGTTTGGAACCGCTTTATAACTACCTCCAATTAGCCGTTAAGTAACTAAAGTGTTATTGACCGTAAATTAGGTGGCATTAATATGAACCATTTCAACATTTTAACACTAATTACCCAATTAACCTTTAGGCTTTAGGGCACGTATCTTTAGGGTCAGGCCCATGAGACATCAGGCTACCTATAAACTGAAGGTTCACAAATCATTTACCAAGATTCTTATCCTCATCTAATTCTTTCTTCATATTGATTCAACTTATTATGATTTTAAGAGCTTTAAACAAACTTGAGCGTCGAAGATGGTCTAGAAACCGTAGCCTCTGAACCCTAATGACCATTTTCTGTTTTGATGATATATGTCCAGACACCCTAATCCAAATCTTACTTTACATGAATTTAATTATCCAATTGATGAAGAGGCTTGCAAGATCAATAACGTATATTTGAAATTTAGTTAGCTTTTGTTGTTTATA